>CAAKHD010005233.1:88402-115609 GCA_901007705.1 Fistularia tabacaria | reverse complement strand
TCTGTAGGACATATATATCATTAGCTGTACTCATGTACTAATATATTATATTCATATACTTAGCTAAATATGCATATACATTTAAATACAATATATTATTATTATTCACTTATCATAGACATACAACCATTCACTCATTCACTTATCATAGACATACAACCATTCACTCATTCATGAGTAATAGAGACAGAAAACCATTCACCCTCTCATTTTTTTTCCCTCTAATGTTGCAACTGCAACACCCGAATTTCCCCTATGGGGATCAATAAAGTATTATCTTATCTTATCTTATCTTATCTTATCTTATCTTATCTTATCTTATCTTATCTTATCTTATCTTATCTTATCTTATCTTATCTTATCTTATCTTATCTTATCTTATCTTATATATCATAGAGAAACAGGCAACATTCACTCATTATAGACACAACCATTCGCTCCCTAATTCATATGTAATATCGAGAAACACAACCATTCGCTTATTCATGCGTCAAAAAGAGACAGAAAACCATCTCATTCACATATCATAGAGACTCACAACCATTCACTCATTCACTCATCGATACACAACCATTCACTCCCTACTTGTCACATCATATTCGTCATAAAGAGATATGCAACCATTCAGTTATTCTCAAGTCATATAGAGACATAAACCATTCATTCTCTCATTCACATGTCATAGAGAGACAGGCAGCCACTCACTCACTCATAAGTCAAGAAGGATCTTACAACCATTCACTGATTCACTCGTTATAGACACAGCCATTCGCTCCCAAATTCACACGCCATATAAGACACATAAAACCACACAAAAAATCATCCTCTTATTTATACGTGATAAAGATATACTGTACAACCATTCAATCATTCACAAGTCATAAAGAGACATAAAACCATTCACCCTCTCATTCACATACGATATAGAACCATTCACTCCCTCATTCTCACGTTTTACAAAGTCATACAACTGTTCACCCATTCACTCATCATAGATACACAACCATTCACTCCATAATTCACACATCATATAGAGACAGAAAAACATTCCTCATTCCTCATTCACATATCCTAGAGACGGAGAACCTATTAATCATTCATAAGTCATAAAAAGACTTACAACCATGAAGTTAAACTATTGATGTATCAACATGTGTGTCAAACCCCGGGCGACATGCTGCATCTGTCACTTGTCACGTGGAATTGATGACTCCTGATTGTAAGAGTGGGCAAAATAATTTTCTGGAAAATCAACATGTTTAAATGGATGAATGAAGCTGCATGGTGTTTAAACTAAACTCTTTCATTGAATTGTGTCCCATTTTAGCATTAAATCATTTAGATCTGCATTCAGCTTCAAACCGGCTGAACAAACAAACCCACAAACCTTCTGAGTTTAAGCTCGTCTTTCTATTTGGGATGATGACACCCAGCCGTCCTATTCAGTCGTCCGTGATATTAGAAATAAGCCAAAAACCTGGCAAGCATTAAGATCTTGCCTGGGTTCACATCCAGGTTCAGCCTCTGGCAGCCGTTTTCTAGTTCCGTTTTTTTTTTTTTTTTGCCTTTTGGCTCGGCAGGATTCTGTTTCCCTTGAGTCTCGGTCAAATCCGGTCTGCGATTCTGTAATTAGGGCTGGGAGATGAGGAATACTGGACTATGAACTTCATATAAAGCGGCTCTTCTTTCTATCTCAATGTATATGTATGTATTGTGTGTATAGATACACACACATGACATTTTATTATTTATCATTATTATTCTATAAAATAATACATATAATACCTCAATAATACCCCTAATAATACCTCATTCTCAGTAACACAGTCTGAAATAATAACAATATAATAAAAAAAAACATATATATACAGCAATGATTAAATAAAATATTAAAAAATGAGTATAAAAAACTGAAAAACCAGGCAAGGATACATCGTTGGCAATTGTCCTGCTTTTATTTTGATTTCTATTTCTATATCTATTTTTTATTTTTATTCCTACTTTTATCATAACAATATTTTATACTAATAAAACTAGCAATAATATTAATTATTATAATTACATTTAACAATAATCGCTATAGCAATGAAACATGCAAGATTGAATAAAATTAGTGAAAAAACAGGAAAAGCAGGCATGAATAAATAATCGGTAATTATCCTGTTATTCTATGTCCTGCTTGATTTAATTTTTTTTTTCATTTTTATTTATTTAACTACAAACGAACAAGACTGCAACTACTGATAATGATATGATGATAATAATAATAATAATAATAATAATAATAATAATAATAATAATAATAATAATAATAATTCTTTCGTTCAGAAAATGATGGCACCGGAGCGCCTGGTTTCCATATGACAGAAAAGACCAGAAAGCAATTTAAAAAAAAAACGACTGAAAACTTTCTCCCATGATAATCAGCAATTCGCTTTAAGAATTGCGCGGACTCACCCGGTTCCCCGCTGCCGGATGCGGGTTCTCCCTGCAAGCCAGCGTGTGCGCGTCTGGAGCGGGCGGGCGCGTCGGCTCCCGCCGTCCCGGAGCTCCGTGCCTGAGCTCTGATAGAAGCGGAGTCGGACTTTCAAAATACGAGCTTCTGCCTTTCACAATAAGGCCCTTGAGACATTTAAACCCCGGGTGGATGAAAGGAGCATGACGTGCAAGCAGACTTGTGATTATAGGTTATTGATTTTTATTTTTTTTATGCAGTTTTATATTTACAGATGTTCATATTCTGAGAGTGGTGCCTTTATTTTGGTAGGGGATTAACCCACTGTTGACACGGAGGATGAATTAAACAGAAAAAAAACCTCACTTTTCTGCTAAAAAAAACGAAACAAAAAAAAATATGTTGATTTTCATGGCTCTCCCGGATATTTCTCCAAAAACTTTGAACTTTTACTCACTAGAAACAGTGACCAACGGCCGACATGGTCCAATGATTCCACAAAAAACAACCCCTTTTTAAAAAAAAAAAACAATAACAAAACAAATGTATATTATCATCATAACAATAATTATAATACATTTTGTTTGAAGCAGCTTCCTGAAAGCAGCAAACCCAAAAAGCTGTCTACTTCTGTGTGCCATTATCGTAAATAATAATCATGGAACATCTTCATTTCTTTGTATTTCTGCAAAAACATAGAACTTTCATCAAGTAGAAATGATGGCCAATGGATTCCTCCCCCTAAAAACAGGTAAAAAAAAAAAGAACTAAACAAATCTGGTATATGATTTATAATAATGATAATAACAACAACAATTATAAAAATAATACATCTTATTTACAGTACCTCTCTGAAAGTGGAAAACCCAAGAAGCTGCCTACTTCTGTGTGCCACCATCATCTTCATACATTTTCATAAGTATTTCTGCAATAACATTGAACTTTCTGGAAGTTTAAACGTTGATCATTGGATTCCACTAAAAAAATACAGCTCTTTTTTGCAATAAAAAGAATAACCAAACAAATCTGTTATATGGTTTATAATAATGATAATGCTAAAAATAATAATACATTTTATTTAAAGACCTTTCTTAAAGTGGAAAGCCCAAAAAGCCGCCTGCTTCTGTGTGCTGTCATCGTAAATAATAATTATGGGACATCTTCATTCATTTTCATGAGTATTTCTGCAAAAAAAAGTTTAACTTTCAATAAGTAGAAACGTTGACTATTAGACATGGTCCAACTGATTCAACAAAAAAACAGAAACTTTTTTGCCAAACAAAAATTCTCGTCTCGTCCCTTCCTTGCAAGTCTCCTTCGAGTTCCAACGCCGTCCTGCCTGGCCTCCCGGGACCGACCTTGCCTCTCAGAGTCCCTTGGCTCCAGAGACGACCTATACCCAGCACAGCCCTCACTTTTGGAATAAATCCTTAAACACATTATCTGCTAGGAGTGTCCTTTCATTTGGGTCAGATCTCTGCTCATATCATGACAGCCCATTAATGCCATGTACAGAATTAAATATCTCAAATATTATTTTTTATCATATTTTTCAAATTATTATATTTTGGGGGAACAAAAATAAAATGTCTTACAAAACCTTTTTTTTTTATTTTTGCAGATATTTATGCCGTTTCGGGGATTTGAAAAACAAATCTTTCCGCAGGCACAGAATTTCATCTCTTCCTGTTGGTTTTCTGCAGAAAAATGTAGGATTTTTAAGGTCTTCACTTTGTCCTCCACAATCCGAGGCTCCCACTTGCTTCTTGACATTTTCCCTGTGCCCAAGTAGAAAACTGAAAAAGGAAACAAAGGCTGTTTTTTTTCCCACAGTCGTATCACTGAGTGCTCCTGCACGAGGTGCTTCTACCTTGTTGCACAAAGTATTTGAGTAAAAACACATGTGATTCCCTTTGGCGAAATACTTCATTCGGTCGCGAGAAGCCTCTCAGATCCAGACTTTCATGATAGTGACTGTCATGATCCTGGTCTTCTGTCTTCACTGGCTCATCGTCCTCTTTTCCACCGATTGTTTAATCTGCTGCAAAAACACTTGTCGCAAAGACTTCACCGCCATAAGGAGGATGGCCTCAGAGCAGCTATTCCTATGTTGGTTGTCCATCTGAGTTGCCTGAGATTGCTTAGCGTTAATGCTCAGGCGGCTAAACCAGCCCTGGAGACGGACGGCGACTCTTTTCCATTTTCATTACGACCCCCGACATCTCTTGTCCAAGAACAATGTCAAATCGTTTTACCTCTGCTGCTTCTCTCTCATGCCGTCAAATATCAGTCTGTATCTGCGTGCACTTTATACCTCACACCTCATAGTTTAATGTTTACTGTTTAATGTAACAGTGCACTTTACTGTTTAATTTGCACTGTATTATTATTTTTATTTTGTTGGTTTTATGTCACTGTGGGAATGTGAGAAACGTCTTCTCCATTCCTCTGTATGTCCAGCACATGCAGAGAAATAAAGCTGACTTTGACTCGAATTTGAAATTTAGAGTTTGGATAAACTTGCTGGATTAAGCAAAAGTCTTACAATTGCCAAACCGTTGCGGCAGTGGTGTCGTTCATCACGGACCGAAAAAGTTTTTAACTGAGGACTGATGCTGAACAAAGAAGTGGCCATTTGATTTGAAAACTGTTTGAAGAAATGGAGACCAAGGCTCTGATGCCGAAATCGGGGACAAAGGTGAAAACTCCCTCTGGTGACAAACTGTTAGTGCAGTAAGTAAGTGCTTTTTTATACAAATCAATATTTCAGTGGAGAGACTGGCATCTCTGCCTGTTATGAATGACACAAACAGCCAACGCTTGTGGAATAAACAGTATTTGACTGTTAAGCTTGCGTCTCCTCTTTATTTAGCCGCCTCGCTTGTGTTGGAATGGTGACGGATGACATGATTGTCCACATGACACAGTGTCAGTTTCCCTACGAGGGTCTATATTTAGACAGAGTGACCATTGCTGGTTCCAACACGCATGCACACACACACACACACACACACACACACACACATACAAACACACACACACATACACACGCACACACACACACAGACACATGCTGCTCGGACTGTAGCTGAAAATCAGCTGGTTCCTTATCACTGCGTCAATGGAAGAGGAGGTGAGTCTAACGCTTTATTTCCCCGTTTAAGCACCTTCTGTCTTTTTAATCATTTTTCAAAATGTCGTCTTTTAAGGACACCGAAGCCGCCGTGGCAGCTTAACGTAGAGAACGGCAATGCTTCCCGGGGATGTATCTTGACCATGCGTCAGCCAGAGGTTCCGGTGAGCAGGGGGTCGGGCCTGGACAGCCCAGACCCCCTGGTGAGAGAGGCCTTCTCGATGGCCTATGATTACATAGACTACGTCACCACGGGGGGTGCGGACGGCACCATGGGCGCGGCCCCCTCGTCCTGTACCGCCGCCTTGCGTCACGCCGGCGACGAGCTCCTCAGCCGCTTCCCCATCTTCTTCCGCCGCTGGCCTCGTGTGTTCCAGAGCGTGACGGAGGAAACGGCCTGCCCCACCCTCCTAGGCATACTGGATGAGCACTTCTTCCCTCCCGTCCCCGGGGGACGGCGTAGAGACTTGGCCTGGAGCGCGGTGCTGTCGGTGTACGTGCTCGCCGGGCAGATGGCGCTGCACTGCAGCGGGAGGGGAATGGACGCCGTCCTGCCCAAGCTGAAAGAGTGCGTGGGGGCTTATGTGGAGAAGGTCATCTGCCCTGAGATTCGAGACAAGGGAGGCTGGGTAAGTTCATTTTCTCTTAAATCACCACTCAAATAACGATAATAATAATGATAACAATAATATCAACAACAATAATAATAATTCTAAAAAAATAATAACAATGATGATAATGATAATAACATAACAATAATAGTAACAATAACACAACAACAATAATAATAATAATAAAGAATAATAATAATGATGATGATGATGATGATTGTTGTGATTGTTATTATAACAATAATAACAACAACAATAATGATAATCATATATCAGAAAATTAAAGAGATTTAATTTACTGCAACTTAACTTTTTTACGAGTCATCAATAAACCTGTTGCCTTGTCAAAACTTGTCAGTGACATTTATTACTTTTCTTCTACTGCACAATTTACGCCCTTTCTGCCCTCTCTATGTGTGAAACATTTTGCAGTATCGATGATAAAGTTGACTTTGACTTATATTTAGACGTATAAACCTTCTATTAGTCTGACAATACGGGTAGCTACAGTATTAACACACTTGCAATCAATAGAAACCCAGAGATGATAAACTCTCCTTTTCATATTGATTTCAGTAAAGTTTTAAATTAAGGGGTTTCCACTGAGAGTGACTAGGTATTACAAGTTCCTCATACATTGTTTCTACCACTTCTCCCATACTCCCGGTTGCAGGGGGGGCAGGGGTTCACACTCCATCAATGCTATGTTGCGCTGAGGGACCAGCCTTGACATCTAACTAATGAGATGATGCCCCCCTCCCCCTTCATCGACGCCGCCTTGATGCAAATACTACTCGAATACCACTGACGTGACACCGTGACCTTTTTTCAGAGTGGCTTTGTGGCTCGCTTCGGGCAGAAGCAGGGCCTGGAGGACCGAGTGAAGACGGTGTGCTGCTGGACCCTGTTCACGCTGACCCTCAGCATCCTCGCCTACTGCTCCTGGAAGAGGATGCTCTAGCCAACGCTGCTACCCTATGGCCACAGACACAAACTACATTCACCTGTCGGTTTTCGATGCGGTTTCTGTATCCCGGCCTCTATTCTTGTACAAATGAGGGACGGAAGATGCATACATGATGCGAGTTGGGCTGCAAATCAGCCGCTGGGAAACTGAGTGGGTTAATAAGAGCTGGTTAATCTGGTGAGATTGTCGGAATTACGCCGGATGAAATATTTGTTGTGATATACTATCATTTAATTAAAGGCCAGAGACAATTACGAAACATTAATACCTGTTTGGCTTCACTTCAAATTGACTTTTCTCCTCTTGGTGTTTAGCTTGTGTCTGTTTGTCCACGATTTAGTCAATTTTCAAGATTTTAATTATCTAAGACAACTGCTTTTCCTGTAATGTTTCATTTATTTTAATCTTTTGAAGTCATATCTTTTAGAATTTTAAAAATATTGCTTCAATGTTCTCAGTTCAATTTACTTTTAATTTAAATGTATCTGTCGTATGTGACATTATTTGTTTTAAACCTGCTTATTGGAATCTGTCGATTTTATTTAGTGATTATGAGAAGTTCTATTAAAATCTGAAATGCATTTCATGATGTACTATATTTATCTAGCAAAGGTCAACATTAATCCATGCAAAAAATGTCATTCATCAGCTTTATTTTGTAATGGATTTGAAGGTTTCTCATCATTGAAATTGTGTTTGTTGTTCAAACGATGTTTTTGTTTCCTAGAATTTGCACAGGATTTTATAGTTTGTGATCACACAGCCGTTCCCAGTCTGACACGGAACAGGTCGAGGTCACGTTTTCACGGACCGCCTGCAAAAACTATTAAAAACAGATGTAAAAACATAGCAAAGTCACTGGTGTGCATGTTGATTTATATTCTTTTTAGCTTTCTTCAGATGAGCAATGTGTTTTTTCTAAATGGTTTTCCCACAGCTATGATGAGATGTGCAGTAGCTGGGGTCTCTGAAGCAGGAAGTACCTGTACATACGTCTCTGAAAATTAAAACATTGAATAACATTTCAAACTGACAAATGAAGACATGACAACCAAGACATTAATCCAAAGTCTTTTTTTAAGGGCAGACATTCTTCTTCTTTATCGGCATTTACAGCTTCCATTCTCCATCAGCACTTAGTGCTTGTGACATTACAATTCTTTTGTGACATCACATTTTCCCCCTTTGTGACTAAGATTTCCCTTTCACAATAGTCTTACATGGCCCTCCCTTAGGGTTCACTAGAGATGCAGGTGACGTGTAACTGGTCCTGGTGCCAACACACCTGTGGGTCGGGTCTTTGGCTGGTTGTCCTGGGAATAGTCCTGCTGCAGACCGCCCAAGGAACGGCAGCAGGACTGGATCTGGAGCTGCTCCCAGGGACGATCACTGACAGCCAAAATGACAGTGTCAAAACAGCGGCATGGTAGTAGACAAGGATAGTGTGACTCCAACTGCAAATACTGCTTCATGAAATTCTCATATGATCATGTGTTAAGGTCGCAAACAGCAGGCAAATTACCAGCGGGATAATTACTATATGTCTGACAACACTAGTCTCCCAGAAGGTCAGTGCCGTTGAGAATTGATCCTTGAAGCAGCACGACTGACTTAAATCAGACTAAATGTTCGAATATCAGTTCACATAAGCCATGACTACTTTCATACTGCATCTGTAACATAAATGGGACCTAAGCAACATTCCTTACTCCTTGCAGGAGTCATAAGTCTTAGTTGTCCAGTTGTCAGAATGTATGAACAATGGAAAATTATCGACATACAAATACATGTACATACTGTTAATTTGTTGATTATTTCCGCACCTGCTGCTTCTTGCACTTCTGGTTGGATGCTAAACTGCAACCAACTTCAAATCTAATGTAATGTAATCTAATCTAATCAAACACTTTTTTTTACTTTTACCACTTTGTCACTTTTACTGTTTTTTCATTGCTTCTTTTAAATCTATGTTTTGTGTACATGTATACCAATGTACACCGTACTTGAGTGTCGAGAAAGGCACCTTAAATAAAATGTATTATTATTGTTAATATTATTATTATTATTATTATTATTATTATTATTATTATTATTATTATTATTATTATTATTATTATTATTATTATTATTATTATTATTATTATTATAACTGTAGCTGTTGTTGTTTTCATCATTATTATTATTAGTAGTAGTAGTTGTCGTCGTAGTAGTAGTAGTAGTAGTAGTAGTAGTAGTAGAAGTAGTATAATCCAATGTGTCCAGTCTCCAGGGGTACCAGAAAACCATAAACAAATGATTATAAACTAGTCCCTTGAAAATATGTGTCATGTTTCTTTATCAGGAAAGAGGTTTAAAATAAAAATTAAAATAAAACAATCCGAAGATCACAATTAAAAAAAAAAAATAGTGAAAGTTTTTGTTTCTTAATTTGAGTTATCACTGTTATAGCCCTTTGCGTTGACATTGCATGTTCTGACGTATTTCGCTGTATTGTTTTGTGATAAAGATGATACAGATCTTTTTTTAGATAAATCACTTTGTCACTTTTATCATTCTTTTAATTGTTTCATTTAAATCTGCATTTTGTGTATATGCATATGTCTGTACAGTATCCGTCAGTGTTGTGTAAGGTGCCTTGAATTAAATGTATGATGAATATGAGTATGATGAATAATTATTAATCTAGTCAGATCAGCAAATGATTACTGACTAGTCCCTCAAAAACACTTCTATATCGGGAATGAGATTTTGAAAAAAAGGAAACAGTGGAGATCACCATTTCAGAAACAATGATAGTGAAGGATTTTTTATTATTATTAAGTTATCAAGACATAAGAACCCTCTGCCTTGAGTTTCTATATTGTAATAGAATTAACTATTTTCGTGTAGTGATAAAGGTGAAATAATTTTTTTTTTATAGATAGAGATAGAGATGTTTGTTTGTGTGCTTGTTTTTTATTGTATCTTTTAAATGTGTATTTTGAGTACATGCATATGTCTGCACGCTGTCCTTGAATGGGGAGAAAGGCGCCTCAAATAAAATGTCTTTTCATTTTATTATTATTAAAGAGGTACACTTTTTTCCAGGTATACATACATGCATATAGTCCGAACTAGTGTCGTAGGGCTCCATTATCAGGGCTCTTCCGTCACTGAACGCAAATCAGATTTTGCTCCCCACCGCCGTTTCAGCTGTCAACCCCACCTCCCATCTCACTGATCTCAGATCCGTTCCCAGCCGCTTTAACCGCGGCGACCCCTTCACTCTCCCTCCTTCAAGCCCGTCGCACGTTGATGACGTAAGGGAATGGCCTCCCTTGCCGTGTCGTGCGGGGTTTCTCTATTTTCTCCACCGTAGCGGATGAATTCCGCCTCATTACGTTCGCCGTAGATTGTAATTGACGATACCGGCGTGAAAGGGCGGTTTTTAACGCATCGGTGCCGTCTTTTAAAGAGATCTGGGTCGGCAAGGTGAATTTTAAGCGTGTGTTTGTTCCAGACCGCGAAGTGTAGCTTACGTTGCTAGCTTACCTTCGGGGCTCAGACTCATTGTTAATTGAAAAACGGGCGATTGCATTGCAGTTTCCGCTCCGTTCTAGCGCCCTTGCGGACAGTCGCTATGCCTCTGTGCTAAATCGTTTATTCGTTAATATTCGTCCAAGAAGTTGTTTGCAGGCGAGTTCGGTACGCTTGCTGTTTATCCAGCTCCCTCCGCGCTATGAAGTCGCGGGCCTCGTTGTTAACTAGCGATTAGCAGCGTTAGCAGTCATTTACGCCGGGGGGTCAACTATGTTAGTGTTTACAAACTTGGATGTGTTGTCGTTTAATATACACACAAGTAGGTATATGTCGGACCGTTATGAGACGTTTGTTTCATTTTTGAGTTAGATATGTATTTGGAGCCATTCGGTGGCTTGCATGCTAATGCTAAAGGGCTATATAAATTAGCAGCGTTACAATTAACTTCACTGAGCTGACCTGTTGTCTGCAAACATCGTCACCTAACACTGGGTGCATTTTCAATAAATAATGTTCAAATCACTGATTTAGATTGTACAGTGATATATAAGGTTTATTCCTTTAAGTGTATATCATTTATAACTACACAGTGCTACACACAACGCTATATGTAATATAGTCTAAAAGGCCATTGTCAAGTTGTGGGACATTGTGAGAATTTTCATTTACCTTATCCTGTATTCAGTTTAAGTAGCTTGCAACAATGATCAATTAATGAGTATTGCTATTAATCTTACGAAGTGGGAATAGCATTTTGATAGGGATTTGCATCAGTTTGGACTGCAGTTCCGATAGACAACCTTAATCCTTGAGGGAAATTAATTAAATAGCATCCAAGTTAAACAAGCAAACAGTCCAAAAGGTGTTGGGCATGATTATAATATGATGACATAAAAGCCTACGTTTGTTTTTCAAATGCTGATCGTAACCGTTTCACTCTATTATACAGACCATTCTTCTGTTTACAGTTGAATAGTCTCCAATGGATACCCCGGAAAGCCCCACCCAGTCCCCTCAGTCTCCAGAGGAAGAGAAGGGTCTTTCTGACAGTGAGCTCCTGGATTCTGCTGATGAAGAGGAGGACAGGGTCATCTCGGACAGCGAAATAATCCACGATGACGAGAACGGCGAGCTGGATGATGAGGATGAGGCGGTGGATGGCAGAGTGAGAGGTTTTGGATTAGATGAGGAGTTGGAAGATGAGGATGAGGTGGTGCCCGACTTTGTCTCAGAGCCAGATGACGACGATCCAGTTGGAGAAGCCGGAGGGATGGGACCAGAGGATGAGGCCATTGTACTGATGGACGGAGATGATGAGGGTCCACATGGGGGCCAGATGGACGGAGAGGATCCCATCATTGATACCCCACTATCTCCAGACTCAGAGCCAGATCAGGGAAGGAGCTTCATCACAGAGGACGGAGATGATGGGGGACATGGTGACTACAGAAGAGGTGCTCCACAAAACCCTGCTTTAGAATCAGCTGAGGTGGACGATGACGAGGAGGAAGAGGAAGAGGAAGACAAGAGCAAGGCTGAAGAGGAGGATGAAAGAATGAGGGCCGAGGAGAGGAGGAGAGCTGTCGTGGTGAGAGAGATGAAGGACGACTCGGCGTCTGTCTCCAGGGAGCTGGATGAGCACGAGTTGGATTATGACGAGGAGGTGCCGGAGGAGCCCAGCATTCCCACCCACGAAGACGAGGACGACGACGAAGACGTGAAAGCTGAGGAAGAGGACAGTGAAGAGAAGTCCATCAAAAAGAAGGAGAAGAAGCCGATCCTCCCGCCATCTCCCAAAGACGGCGAACCTCGGAAGAACGATGACCCCAACAAAGGACCCGAGCGGGTACGCAGAGACTCCTTCAGAGACAAGAAGAAGGAAGAGGATGATGGAGAGATTGATGAAGGGGAGATTGATGTAAGTTTATTTTCATTTCCCAAGGATTATATGCGGGATGGACAACAAATTTAAAATATCAAAATTACAGTTATTTGATTAGGATAACAGTTACTACATTGCCTGGCCATTCAGGTATTATTTATTTGTGAATGGCAAGACTTACTAATCCCACCAAAATTCTTTGCAGTTGCTTTGTTTAAAGGACAAGGTTGTTTTTTTTGTTTGTGTGTTTGCACGTTATTTCCGCCCAAGTTATATAAGTGTTAGCTGCAGGAGAGAGGCTGTGTATTCTGTAAATTGGACTATTTCTAATGGGGTCTAATGTGTTTTCTGTGTCCACATTGAGATCTCTTTGCCAGCCAATCACTATGCACCTCAACCCACACGGCTTTGTCCGGCTGGTGAAGATCACTGCTAAAAAAACAAATTAAAATATTGAATCAAAGGCACTGAGATTGTGTGAAACTGGGAAGCGCGGTGTAAAACTCAATGCACATTTTCTAACACACCAAAGAGCGGGGCTTGGTAAAACGCAAGCTGGATGCTGGTGATCCCTCATGCTGTTTTTTATGGCTTTTTCACTTTTGTATTTTTGTTGTTTTTTTTAAATGCAAAATTACTTAACATATTGCCTGTAAACATGGCTTCCGTAGATCCCATCGCTGTGTTGGCCTCACTAGGATTTTGATCACATTGCATAGTGTGTACCTAATCATTATTCAGATAAATGTAGCATATCACTTCATGATGAAAATGGGGTCTTAGTTTTGTGATGTTGACAAGCATATCTTGTATTTTAATTTAATTTTGTTTGGTTGGCACTACACACAATTTAAACTACCTCCTGAAATGTCATCATTTACTTACACAACATATTTAATAAAACAGTTTTCGATAAAATCAGAAACCACCACATTGTGAATTAAAATTGAAGCTCCAGCTACTTGATTTTTGTGAATGCAATAGCTGGAACAGCTCTATACCCTTCAGCATGTTCATTCTGATGATGGATAGATGGATGGGAGATGTAGCTAAATATAAATAATGTTAATCACAGACACTTGGATCTTTGCATGTGTGAAAAAGCAGGAAGTTGCACCAGGCAAAAATATGTAAAACCTGACACATCCATCCTGCAACTGACTTTTTCACTCTTAGCGGGGGCTTACAAAAAATAGGAAAGACAGAATAAAGATAATTCAAATGCAGGAACACTATTAGTATCATAATCATTATAGGAAGTAATCTGGAAAGGAAATAATGATATTATTTTGGTATATCTTCCCAGACCTTGCTGTCCTTAGAAGCCACTGTTTGAGGAGATTACTTTTTTTCCACTGTATGTAAAGGGTTTAACCTGAGCCACATCATTCAACAGTTACATACATACATGTATATATATATGTATGTGTGTGTGTGTGTGTGTGTGTGTATATATATATGTATGTGTGTGTGTATATATATATATATATATGTATGTATATATGTGTGTGTGTGTGTGTGTGTGTGTGTGTGTGTGTGTGTGCAGTTTTAAAAGAATTCATCACTGATCCAATAACACATTTGGTAAATATGTAATGTGCTAGAACATAGGTGTTTTTGTCTAGTGTTGTCCTTTTAACTTGCGGTTTTGAGTATATTAAATGAAAAAATAAATGGTTGCATTTCAAATTGAATTTTTTTTTTTAATGCCATCATTCACTTGAGGTGATTTTCCATTTTATTCGCTGGTAGCATTTGGTCGAGGATTCCTTTCATTATCTATTTAGTCGTCTTTATCTCCCATGTTGCAGCTATCATTGCTCTCTCTCTCTCGAGTCTAGAGACATGTTTGTCTAGAAGGTGAACATCACTCTTATTGTTTTGCACCTTGCATTGCTGTTTTACCTGGTGCTTCTACAGTCAGTATTGTCAGATCTTGGCAATGAAATCCATAAGATGCTTTCAGCCACCCTTTAACCAGTAATTTTACTGTTATAAAAGACTAGCTCGCATTGTGATATTTAATATCTCGTGTTTTCACAGGATGATGACCTAGAGGAGGGGGAAGTCAAAGATCCCTCAGACAGGAAAATCAGGCCGCGTCCTATCTGCAGATTTTTCATCAAAGGTAGGTTCCGGGCAAATCCTGTAGTAATGTGCAGTCCATAGCCTCGATGCGACCTGCAGCCTCTGTTTTATAATACGGCAGCATCGAAACTAGGCCTGTCAAATGTGTCGTTCTCGATATGCACTGGTTTAGCCCCTCATTTCAGCTGCTCAGAGAGAACTGAAAGAGAGAAAAAACACAATTTGCAAAATGTGTTTCTATGCTGAGAGTGAGTAAAGTTTGGTGCAACAACTAATTTTCGGACTTTTGAGCGCATCGTAATATAAACTGCTCCCGTTAAATTTAAAAAGAAAACAATGTACATGTATAGTTCGCACCTGCAAGTGTCCATTTGTAACATGAGATATTTACACAGAAAGATTTTTTAAACTTGCAATTAAATAAGTACCGTGAATGCTTTTTTCTGAACAGTGCCTGTATCACGGCCGGTTAAGATAATAAAAAATACAGTAGCCGACCAGAAAAAGTAATTGAACGCTATCTTCATCTTTATCCCGTGTACGAAAAGCACTGAAGTCATCTTCTTCAGTCTCTGGATTGAACGAAGTTCATTAGCCTGTAAAAACCCACAAATTAGCTGCGTCATTGTTTAAGCCACAGTGTTCAAAGCATGTGGAAAAAAGTAGCGGCTAACAGTCTGGAAATTATAGAATTTATCCTTGAATGCATCCCATTCATTATATACTAAGACGTCTAATTGTCTGTATTGTTATTATAACAGATTATTATTGATAAAGTAAAGAGATAGCCATGTTAAGCAAACTGACTCTTAAATTAGATGACAGCCCCTTTAAGGGGAATTGGAATTCTAATTCCCAGTTGATCACATCCAGAAATACATATTTCTAGGCCAGTATTTGTTGTCAATGTCACAGTGTTGCTGTGACCAGATGACACCTCTCTACTCCAAATTAGCTTTTTCTATTTTTTTTTAAGGCTTAGCTGTCGGTTGTGTTGCCATATACGTTGAAAAGAAAGAATCATTCTATTTTCTAATGAAGCTGAGTTCTATTTCTTTTCCAAGTGTTTTTAATTCAACCCACAGTTTAATGAGTACATCGGATTCTTACAGGCCTTTTCATTATATGCATTACGATTTTGCCATGAGATTTTCTACAGCAGGGGGAGTCATTGCACTTCATGTTGACTGTAGTGACGCCCTCTGCACAGCATTTCTGTCACCATGCTCAATGTGCAAATAAAGGTACCTCAGTTCTCTCCCCAGAACTTCATCAGAATGTCGGCCATCCAAATTTCAGTATTAATTATTATCATTGGTTAAACCCAGAAAGGTATTCAGTAGATCAGCATTTTTTTTAATCAACTGAAATGATCTTAGATGGTAATACAGCAAATCTGTAAATATGCCATACCTCAATAAAGGACTCTGGTATTACAAATAGGTCGTCTTCCAATCGCTGAAGTACAAACTGAATATTTTCCATTCCCAAACACCACTTTGGTTTTCTAAGTTCAGAGCAAGTGAACTGGTCTTTTTGTGTTGAAAAAGTTGACCAGTTTTCACAGGTCTGGAGTGAATCCGGCATCCTTGTGGGATGATATTGTTTTTGCCGATCCCTGATTACAGCAAACCCCATGTTTTGCTGGCGAAAGCTGAGACTTGCAGGACCTTCCTGCAAATGAACCCGTGTGGATAGCCTTCAGCTAAAATCTAAATGTATGCTCTCAATTTTATTACGTTGCTGAAATTATTGACATTTGCACTTCAGGGTGTGAAGGTAATCATTGTGCTTTTGCTAAAATAAAATGGACTCCAAATATAACCAATTAGGTCATTATTACTCAGAAAAGCAGTGTATGGATGTCAAATATCCATCCATACATAGAGATAAGCAGGAAGGCTACTGTCAACATGCAGCCAGTCCCTTTAGCTTGGGCTGATATCTTAGCTTTGGCTGCTTCCAGACTCTGATATCGTCCATTGGTGTTGAGCTTAACCTGGTCGCTTGTAATCGCGAGGCCCCTGTTTTTGCATGGCAGCTCTTTGACGCGCACCAGCGTTCAGGAGCGTTGAGTCTAAAGTTGTGTGCCTGTCTTTTTCTGTAGGAAATTGCACTTGGGGTATGAACTGCAGGTTCATCCACCCTGGCGTGAATGACAAAGGTAACTATTCCCTCATCAGTAAGCCTGACCTATTCTCACCCAATGGAGCACCTCCCGGAGGACCGCCCCCGCTCTTACCCAACAACCCCTGGGTATGTTGCTCACATTGCTATGTAGGGGTTTTGGATTTGTGTAGATGGAGAATTTGATTTTCTTCGGCAGAGAGTTAATAGACGGGTTGTCACAAATGTATTTGTTATGTTTTTAAGCAGTTCCATGTTAGCCAATCTAACCTCCACTCAAGTCTGCTCTACTACCCCTCGGTGACTGTGTGTAAGGAGATTTCGGTCTGTATTTTTTATTTTCTATTTTTCTTCTGTGCGGATTTCAGGCCGGACCCGCAGTAGAGGAGCTTCCTCCACCGCCTCCTCCTGTGGAGCCTCCTGTGGAGAGCGCATGGGAGAGGGGGCTACGGCATGCCAAAGAGGTAAACACCGCATAAAACCCTCGCAGCTCCTTGCAATGAGTGAACGCCCCTTTTTGCGGGGTTGTCACATCCGCTTTTTTGAGTCAAGGGCTTGCACTCCCTCCTGACCTCGCAGGTGCTGAAGAAGGCCACCATCCGCAAGGAGCAGGAGCCGGATTTCGAGGAGAAACGTTTCAACGTGACCATCGGGGAGGACGAGCGCGAGTTCGACAAGGAGAATGAATTCTTCCGAGAGCGGAGCTACCGCATCATTCGCGAGTATGAAACGAGAAACACGTGACGCCCAGGGCGCGACGGCCCCAGAAATGTAGCAGCAGTGGATCGCCTGAGACATTGGGGCCAAATTGAGCCTCTTGACAGCCAAGCTGTCAAATACAAAGCTTCATTATTCATCCGTCAATGTCGTGAGAACACAGTGTAATTATCAGAATCAGAATCCGAATTGCTTTATCCGCCAAGTAATTTTACAACTACAAGGAATTTGCTTTGGTAAACCGTGCTAAACAGACAACATGTAACAGGCATTAAATAAAGTGAAATCAAGTGAATTCAGGGCAATAGTGGTTGGTGGTACAAAGTGGCAAGTTGTGCAAAGTAGTGCAATAGAGGGACAGTGTCAATGGGGGTCTGGGGCCTTATTGACGAGGCAGGCTGCCCGATGGAAAGAAACTATTTTCATGGCGCTTTGGTCCTGATGGACGGAAACCTCCTGCCAGAGGAGGGTTGGTTCGAAAAGTCTATGTCCTGGGTGAGAGGGCGGTCACCCAGGATCTTGCCTGGGTGCCTGCGGATCTTGGAGGTGTAGAGGTCCTGTAGAGAAGGTAGATTGCAGCCAATTACCCTCTCTGCAGAGCGGATGATATGCTGCAGTCTGCCCTTGTCCCTGGCGGTGGCAGTGTCCTACCAGATGGTGATGGAAGAGTTGAGGATGGACTCAAAGTGTAGAAGTGCACCATCATCATCTTTGGCAGGTTAAACTTCTTTAACTGCCTCAGGAAGAACATCCTCTGCTGTACCTTGCTTGCGAGGGAGCTGATGTTCAGCTCCCACTTGAGGTCCCGGGAAATGATTGTTCCTTGGAAGTGGCAGGACTCTACAGTACCAGCTTGGGAGTCCCTCAGGACAATGGGGGAGTGTGGGGCTGGGCTCTTCCTGAAGTCCACCACCACCATTTCCACAGTGTTCAGAGCATTTAGCTCCAAGTTGTTCTGACTGCAACAAGTCACTAGGTGATCGATCTCCCATCGGTAGGCAGACTCATCACCACCAGTGTCCAATGAGGGTGGTGTCGTCCGTGAACTTCAGGAGTTTCACAGACTGGTGACTGGAGGTGCAGCTGTTGGTGTAGAGGAA
Organism: Fistularia tabacaria; assembly: GCA_901007705.1. Taxonomy (NCBI): domain Eukaryota; kingdom Metazoa; phylum Chordata; class Actinopteri; order Syngnathiformes; family Fistulariidae; genus Fistularia; species Fistularia tabacaria. Next base: position 97,010 of record CAAKHD010005233.1, on the reverse strand, counting down.
GAAGAGCAGAGGGGAAGGAAACAGCCTTGGGGGGATCCGGTGCTGATGATCCCGGAGTCAGAGACGTGTTTTCCCAGCTTCATGTGCTGCCTCCTGGCGGACAGGAAGTCTGTGATCTACGTTCAGTTGGAGTCTGGCATGATCAGCTGGGAGAACTTGTCCTGTAAGAGAGCTGGGATAAATTGTGTTAAATGCTGAGCTTAAATCAGGATCCTAGTGTAGATTCCTATTGTGTCTCGTTGCTGTAGGAAGTAGTGGAGGGCCCGGTTAACTGGGCAGTCTACAGACCTGTTGGCTCTGTAGGCAAATTGCCTACAGAGGGTCTGTGATGGATTTGAGATGGGACAACACAAGGCGCTCAATTATTCCAATTAAACAGAATATTTCCAACATATGTAGATTTACAATTTAAGCACAGCACATAATGTAACTCTAGCTGTACTAGCCAGTCCATAAAATCAACACAGAGGATGTCTGCATTCTCCCAGTTGACGAAAACAGATTTTCACTAAGCTCGTTTTGTTTCTTCTTGCAGTGAAATGGAGTTCAGAGATCCAGTCTATGGGTGAGTAGGGACTTTACATGATTTTGTTGTTTCGCCCCGACGAAGCATATGTGATTGATGAAAGTATAAAAGTGTCATAAATCCCCTTTTAATAACTTATTGGTGCAGGAGCTGAGTAAATACGGTGCTTCCCCCTCACACTTCCTGAAAGAAGCGAAATGGAAAAGTGAACCTTTCAGTTTCCCAATTCATTGCCGCCAAGATCTATCTAAAGCAGGGGTTGGCAACCACTGGCTTTGGAAAAGAAATTATGACTATAAATTTGATTTTAGTTTACTAATTATCTTTGTTATTCATGCAATTCTAAACTTGAAGATTAAGTTGTTATAATCGAGTAATATAACGTTGGATCAGTTATTTAATTAGCAAATATATATACTATTATGTATATTTCACAACCCAGTACATGCAAAAAAAATGACCGTACACGGAAGCAGACGGAATTTCAGTTTGCTGCAAGGGGACAATTTAAGTTCGGCCTTTTCTTTTCTAAATATGAGGGGGACTCAGATAGACATTGAGTATTTTATTCCAAAGTAACCTTCAATAGTATTCTTTTTGAGTTCAGACTTTTTTTGTTACGGTTTTCTCAGTAGCTGTTCATTTATTTCCCAACTCTAGTTTTTTTTTTATACATAGCATAAAGGGGACAAAATTACATGCAGTGTTTAGCTCATTTTTATGATGTCAAAGGAGTTTTTGTGGCTCCTAGTGTTTTACGCGGCAAAGGGAGCGGGAACGGCTTATTGAGCGTCAGGTCGCTGACCCCTCGTCCAGCGCGTTTGTGTCCACCAGCTGAATAATTACACGACTTTTGTTTTTTAACTTGGCATTAAAACACTATTGCGCCATCAGCGGTTCTTGACATGTGTTTATATGTCAGCACGTCACCCGTTTAGGGAGACACAGTTGGGAGATCCCCGGCCGACCAACGGAGCGACGCCTTCACAACGGCAGAGAAAATGTTGCCTCTGAGGCATTTGGGGCCAAGTACGATCAAACAAGACTGACAGCTCAACCACCGAATATTTCAGACCTTTGTGTATACAACACGTGCTTACGTTTGAGCGTTGTTATTCGAGATGAATAGTTCCCTTGTTTGAGAATCGATACCGTATCTAAATGATCATTAAAAAGTTCAAATTGACTAGAAGCACGTTAAGGTGACTATTATTATGAGGGTGAATGAAAGGTATCTTGTCATTGCGCTAGTCTCTTATCTTTCCATATTGTGTAAATGAGGAGAGCAAAGAGCCATGACACATGCACGCACGCAGGCACACACACACCTGTGCAAGCATGCATGTGTGCATTCCAATCTATTATGCAACGAAGTAGCTGTTAGAGCATTTTCATTTCGTCGAGGAATGAGCATGGCGACTTTTCCAAATTCTGGTTCGGCTCTATTGTAAAGCCATGCCAGCGTCATGTCTCGCAGGCTCCACTCTATCAAGCGGACGTATTGCGTCTCATCAGCTGAACAAGGAACGTGAGTCGGGCGAAAAAATATGTTTGCCCTTTTGCCCTGCAACCGGTCCAAAGGTGGTAAAGGGATAAGTCATCGTGGAAAATGTGCTTCCTTCTACAGCGATCCATATGCCGACCCGTACTACGACTATGAGATGGAGACGCTGTGGCGCGGCGGCCAGTATGAAAACTTCAGAGTTCAGTACACAGAAGCTCCTCTTCCTTACCACTATAGTGTAAGTATCCTGCACGTGAAAACACACAAGGATGTCATTGTAATTCTTTATAAACTGGAATTTTTGCAATAGCAGCGCGCCGTTGGTCACCAATTGAAATAGAGACATTTGACTTGTGCAAGGCCTGAGTATATAGCAGACTTTGCTCTGTGGGAATGGAATTAAGGTTTCTTGTCCCGTAACCCAATGTGTTTTTGTTTATTAGCGTGATACTCTCCCGGAGTAAAACGCAACGCCACAGAATCAACGCAGCCTCGACTCAAATGGTCTCTGTCTTATTTCCCATGGTTGCCAATCCATTGCAGCAGGAGCGCGAGCGGGAGCGGGACCCCCGCGAGCGGCACCGGGACCGCGAGCGCGAGCGGGACCACCGCGAAAGGGAGCGGCGGCAAAGGGAGCGTGAGCGCGAGCGGGAACGGGAGCGTGAGAAGGAGAGGATGAGGCGGAAAGAGGAATGGGAGAGGGACCGGATGAAGCGGGACGAGAAGGAGAGGCCAAGAATGCGTCCACCCCGCGACGCCAGGCTGAAGAAAGAGGAGGAGAAACACAAACCCCAATCGCCACTGACCCTGCCGCCAAAGTAAGTGGAGCACCGGCAGACGCACAGCAAAGCCTGACAAAACTGGGAAAGTTTCTTTCCAGAGCTGCCGACAGTCTCCATATAGAAATAGAAATAGTGTCAGTCGACACCTTTTGTTCCTAGTCAGTGGGAAAACCCAACAGCCATGGTGTGCTCATCATATAACATTATTTATCTTCTGTCAGACAAATATTACAGCTCATATGTTAAATATCACATATTAAATTCAAATATAATAGCGTCATGTGATGCGCACCTCAACCTTTTACCATCCGTGGAGCCTGCCTGTATGTTCACCTCTCCGGAAGAGTTGAGAGCACTGCAAACATAATTTTTAATTTCCCTGTGTGTTCTTTGTCCATGCCTTTTATATGCCCTCCTTAAAAAATGTGCTATTTATAGCAGCCAGTGGGATTAGGAGTTAAAAATAGCACACTTCTTGTGTGCTATTTTTAGTCTCCCTGTTAGTCACACTTGTTTGGTATTGCATCACACATGCATACGCACGCGCACACACCCACACCCACACGCAGACACACCTCATGTCTTTTATGCACTTAGATAAAGGCTTAACAGTCCATAAGTGATTAAGTGATAAGACTCAGTCAAGCGTTCATAGAAATCTCCTGAAAATTAGGTGCTGTTTGTTTTCCTTTTTTCAGTGGGAATATCCAGTCCAAGGTTTTTAAAGGCAGGGTATTTCTTTGTTTGCTTTAGTCTTTGTGCAAGGAAATAGAAGGAACACTCTTTTTTTGTCATAGTTCTGGTGTTGACTTGGATTCTCTAGTTTCATTGACAATCCCCCAAAAATCCTGTATTGAATCAAGGTGGGAAATAACTTTTGTCTCATTTCTGTAATGAATTACTTCGATGAAATACAATATGGGTGCCCGTCTCGCATTTTGAGTTAAACATTCCATAAATGTAACAGTGAGACATCGCAGGCGTCAGGAGTGCAGGTCTCACAGGACAGAAATATTTTTTGTCACGAAGATCCAACCAATTAGGTCCATTTTAATGTTTTTTTTTTGTTTGTTTTTTGGGGGGGACAAAGCTGAAGCATCTCCAAACTGCTATAGAAGGAGGACACTTCCCATTTAATTATTTTTATCAATTTCCCCATGACTGCTGGAACACTGGTGGAGCTGCTGTGCCAGCAGTGCTTATTACGCTTGAAACATCCAAATTCAATATCAAGTCGAAAACGCAATAATTTAAGAGTTCCTTGTCCGCCCCACCATTGCTCTATCCAGCCGTGACCTTTCCGCCTCAATCTTTCCAGTAGACCAATGGAGCCTCCCTCGAAGAAAGAAATTGTTCCAGTCATGAGGCGGCCAGATGAGTGGAAGGACCCGTGGCGGCGGTCTAAATCTCCCCGAAGACGACCCGGCCTGGGTTCTCCACCTCGCGGCCGCCGGCGACACCGACCATCGGGCTCCTCTGTCTCCCTGTCGAACTCCTCCAGGTAGAAATCCTTCAGGTTGTCCTACCCTCTGGTTGGAGTACTCCTCTTGAGGGTCTGACAAAATCTCGATGGCAACACGATGGATTCCACTTGGCATATTGTTAGCAAGTTCATTTGATTGACAGCCACGATCATGGATGACTAAATGAATGTCAGTGGCACGTCCACGAGATCTCTGCTAATATTCAGCACACCGCCGTGCTTATTTGGCAGGTCTTCATCTCGCTCTTCGTCATACACCGGCTCCGGGTCGTCTCGCTCCCGCAGCCGCTCCTCTTCATTCAGTTCCTACTCGAGCCACTCCTCCCACCGCAGCTCCTTCAGTGGCAGCCACTCCAGGTGTGTATCTGCGTGCAAACCGCTGCTGCGCAACGCGCCCCAGTGCAATTTGGGCAGTCGGGAGGCCCACGTTGCGCTCCACAGAGCGCAGCAATAGCCAGGACCTGAGCTGCTGACAGCCCTTTCATTCTCATCCCATCCACTTAGCCTGGCTTTAGTACCTAATTTGATTAACTTTAATCCGTGCACCTTTTTTTTTTTTTTTTGCATATTTGATGACTGCATTTGCCGATTCATAGGTCTCGATCATTTTCCACGTCTCCCTCACGAAGTCCCACAGCTCCGAGGAATGCGAAGAACAAACCCGACCTTCCTCCTCTGCCGGCCAAAGGGTGAGTCAGTGCTCACGTCCGTCGAAACCCCTCGCGCTTCATGTCCCATCCGGACGGCTGAAAAAGTAAGGTACGCCTTTTCCTTCCCCAAGCATGCTGCTGAAGCCGGGCGCCATGCCCCCACCACGGAGGGACAGGCCTCCCATGAAGAAAGCTCCCAGCCCCCCTCCACTTGGTGGTCCGCAAGGAAGACCCCCCAAACTGCTGCCAGAAGGGGGGAAGATGCCCCCCAACCCCCGGGAGGCCGGAGGCGCCGGCGGAGGCGGTGCGGGGAGGCCCCTTCCGCCACGGGAACCCGGAAAGCCTCCCAATCCGAGGGAAGGACGGCGGAAAGAACGGCAGCAGCATCCCCCGCGGCGGTACGTTTCCCGGCCCTGACGACTTATGAGTTGTTCCATGACATTATTAATTCACTGCAGCGGCGGGAAATTCAAGAAAAGGATTAAGGGCTTTGACCTGGAAAAGGAAGTAACTATCAATATTTTTAAATCCAAATTCTCTTCTCTGATCCTGTGTAACCAGTTTCCAGACACAACACTTGAGCGTATATCTGTTGGCCTGAGGTGATTACCTCTCCAATTAAATGAACCAAGGCAGTTTCTGTTGGCAGCCTCCCGTCAGGAATATTTCAGGGCACTGATAAAATTAAGCCGCTGAAATTCAAGCCATTTTGCCTTTCAAAAAATGTTAAAAAAAAAAAAAAAAAAACAGTCCCAATGGATTGGAATCAGGATGACACCGCTCTCATTCTCCTACATTGCGAAGTCTCCGCTAAAATCCGCTTTGGATGGATGTCTAAATATCTGTCAGACCAAACACATCAAGACAGGATATTTTTGTTTTCACATAGGGTGTGATGCTTAAAAAAGGGAAATTCGGGAAAGGGAAAGGGCTGAATCATCCCATCTGTCTGTCTGGGGCAGTTTGTGGAATTTTTTTTAACAGGGCTGGTAGAACGGCGCTATCGCAGTATTGTACTCCCGGTGTGCGTGTGTGTGACTGAGTGTGTATGTGTGACGTCATTTCAAGTTATTGAGTTGACAAAAATAAAAAATATTTGCAGAATAGAAATGCACCCAAGCAAGGCTCTGCCTTTTTCTCCAATAAGTCAGACTAATGGACTCATCTTATCGCTAGCCTTGATGTCATTGGATTTACTGATCAGTTTAAACAATTTAGGTCATGAACTTTGTTTGAGCTATGGAAATCCATTCAGAAACTGAACATAACACCATTTTAGAGGTTTTTAATTTGAGGAAACACAATTATACACTTTTTCTTTAGCAATGATACGTGTTTTGACCTGGGGCTTAACCTCGGCCCGTGTCTGCCTTTACCCAAAGCATCAGGAGACGCAGTAGCCCAAGGAGGTCAACGACACTTTTGAGTTCAGATTAAAGGACTTTAACAAAGGAATTCCAGTAAATTATTACAAACACTAGAATTAATCTGCAATATTCACTTCACAAGCGTCTAAACAGCCGCAGTCTTAACAGAAGTAACCATTATCATCACGACATATATATATACATATATACACACATACACACACACACACACACACTCACTCACACTCGGAATTTTTGATTTAGATTGTCTTTATGTTTCACTTTATATATACAGACCTTGGTCTGGTTGATTAAACTAAATAGCCTGGAATTTAGATGACATTTAAAGAAACAGTCAAAACGTAGTTAGTCAATTTATAAGTTGTCCTGTAACTGTAGTTTCTTGGTTCTCGTGATGAGTCGAATTTATAAAGTTGCTCTGCCTTAATAGGCCCATTTTCTAATTCTGCCACTATTTTCAGTACCGTATTTACTGAACAGCGTTTGCGTCCTGCAGAGCTGTGGTCTCCAAAACAGGTAAACTGCATTTCAGTCAACTTTGACCAAATTGAGACATCATCAGTAGTAAACTTAGAAATGATACAGAGTGCAGCAATAAGGAAATAGATCAGCCCACAGACCCCAGATTTGCCTATCACATGAATAGCTTTCATTGTGCAATCAGGATTTGAAAAATATGCAAGGGATTCCTCACCTTGTCGTGACGGCGCTGCGTAGGAAGGAATGATTTGCCGCCCACGTTGTGTTATACGTAGCTAATTTACTCAAAGAAAGCAAGTCAGCAGTTCATGGCGATCTCAACGTCTTACTTCCTGCATGTCGTGTTTGGGGACGACTGGCTCTTGTGTGGGCTGAAATGGAAAAGAAACGTGGCCTGGGTTTCAGTCACTGTGGAGGCGTGGATTGTGGGATCCAGGGAAACCAGTTCAGCTGTATCTTTATTCAGCAGCATTGCTCAAGTATTTATGATTATCCAGACAGAGAGCAAAACTGTGTGTTTTTTATAGTTGCATGTGTATCGAGTGTTGTTTTCAAGCTAGCAGATAAAATCATGAGATGCACACGCACATAAAAACAAGTTCCATGAAACTGACCCTGAAAAATGAGGAAATACAAAAGTATGGACATTTGTGAAATGCACTGTTCATTAGCTAAATATTATAAAATTCATGGGAAACCAGTGCACGTGAGGTTCGAAACCTTCGGTGCACGAAAGCCACCGAATGATGCACATCATTGTCAACGGTCGCTACGTTCATATTCAGCTTCTGTTCAAAAGGCCATTGACTGAATTAGCAAAGAATAGTTCATCTCAAAATATGACACAGTTGACAGAAAACTACCGATTGACAGGATATTTTGTTGTTGAGGGAGATCGGGTGACATCGGACGTCCTGCCGGGCGCTGTTGGTCGGTCCTGTATAACCACCTTGATTTTCTGTAAGGAACTAATGGAAAAAAAAAAACGTGTTGGGTAAGTTGGGAAGCGTGTCAACTGTCCCAGCTCTATAAGATAATCATTACCCAAAAACTCAATTATTTGTAGGGCTTAACATTCAGGAGCAAATAACCATAAGGTTGCGAGAGAAATACCCGAGAGCAATGATGGAATGTTTGGCCCTGGTCAATGAACTTTGGGAAACTGTTTCAAGCAATACCTCATCCATAAAAAGGACCGAAATAGAAGTTTGTTTGTTGAGTGTGTTGTTGTTATTCAGGCATGACATCCGTTGCCTTCTTGTATCCGTTAAGTTTGACGTGAACTCAGAAATATAATTTTCCGCACATTTTTAAAAATGTGCCGCTGTGCCTGTTGTGTTTTTTTAAGTCTTGTTTTTTTTTTTTTTCTTTTTTTTTTTTTTTTTTTTTTTTTTTTTTTTTCCTTTTTGTTTTTTTTTTTTTTTTTTTTTTCCTTTTTTTTTTCCGTTTTGTTTTGTTTTTTGACCTGTTTCAGGCGATCCATGAGCGGGAGTGTTAGTGGAAGTGGTAGCAGTTATACCGGTTCGAGCTCCAGATCCAGATCCTCATCCAACTCTATGTCGCGCTCACACTCTGGATCTAGAAAATCCAGGTACTAGCCAGTTTGATCACTGTCATTATAAAGGATCTAATTCCCTTTTTTTTTTTCTTGTTTTTTTTTTTTTTTTTTTTTTTTTTTTTTTTTTTTTTTTTTTTTTTTTTTAGTTTGTTTTATTTATTTTTTTGGGTAAAGACCCTCCCACTCACCTTCTTCTATATTTTTTTTTCCAAAATTCAACCCCAAAAAAAACCAACA
>CAAKHD010005233.1:44916-67558 GCA_901007705.1 Fistularia tabacaria | reverse complement strand
AAAAAAAGAAGAAAGGAGGATAGTATTAATTATTGTTGTATGGGGGGGGGGGGGGGGGGGTTCGACGGTTCTATCTCGGAGACTTCTTAACTTGATATGCTCATAAATCTGATACGCTCTGATACGCTTGCCAATGGACACTGACCTCCTGAAACCACGGCGGTGTCGAGGTGGACCAGCGCCCGGACGTCGTGCGAGTGGTTTTTGAAGGTCCTGGTTCGGACCCACTGCTTGTCCTGCTGGCCGAGAGTGGAGGGGAGGAACTGGAATTGGACGACGGTGCCCTCAGACGTCCCAGCTACAAGGCTGCTCCCGTCCTGGGAACATTGACGCACGTTTGAAATGACTCGACTGGTTATATTAAAAAAGGGGTTGAGAAATTAAGAGATGTATGATATGAAAAAAATGTCTTCAGCATCATGCAATAGTTTGATTCCACTTTAAACAAGGAAAATGTAAACAGAGATGAATTGATGCAGAATATCCCCAGAGATGACAGAGTGGTAATTGGTGCAGACTTCAATGGACATGTTGGTGCAGGCAATAAAGGTGATGAAGAAGTGATGGGCAGGTTTGGTATCCAGGATAGGAACGCAGAGGGACAGATGGTGGTAAACTTTGCAAAAAGGATGGAAATGGCTGTAAATTAGTAAATTATTTTTTCCAGAGAAGACAAGAACATAGTGTAACTTATAAGAGCGGAGGTAGGCACGCAGGTAGACTAAATCTTGTAAAGACAAGGTAATCTGAAAGAGATCAGTGACTGCAAAGTAGTGGTAGGTGAGAGTGTAGCCAGACAGCATTGAAAGGGTGGTTTGTAGGGTGAAGCTGGTGAAAAGGAAGCTCAAGAGGGCAAAGGCAGAGGAGAGGACACAGTGGTGGAAGCTGAGAAGGGAAGAGTGTTGTATGGTTTTCAGGGAGGTGTTGAGAAAGGCTCTGGGTTGTCAGGGAGAGCTTCCAGATGACTGGACAACAACAGCTAACATGATCAGGGAGACAGCTAGGAGAGTACTTGCTGTCTGGAAGGACAGTAGATAAGGAGACCTGGTGGTGGAATGAAGAAGTGCAAGAGTGTATACAGAGAAGTTGGTTAGCAAAGAAGAAGTGGGACACTGAGGGGACTGAAGAGAACAGACCGCAATACAGGGAGATACAGCGTAAGGTAAAGATAGAGGTAGCAAAGGCAAAACAAAGGGCGTACGATGACTTGTATGCTCGGAATAGCAGAGATTAGTAAAAGTGAAGTGAGAAAGGCATTTTAGAGGATGAAGAATGGAAAGGCAGTCGGTCCTGATGATATACCTGTGGAGGTATGGCAGTGTCTAGGAGAGGCAGACATAGAGTTTCGAGCTTGATTATTCCACAGGATCTTAGAGAGTGAGAAGATGCCTGAGGAATGGAGAAGAAGTGTGATGGTGCCCTTTTTCAAGAATAAGGGGTGTGTGCAGAATTGTGGTAACTATAGAGGGATAAAGTTGATCAGACATACAATGAAGTTATGGGAAAGAGTAGTGGAAACGAGACAGAGCAGAAGTCAGCATTTGTAAGCGGCAGTATGGCTCTATGCCTAGAAAGAGTACTACAGATGTAGTATTTGTTTGGAGAATGTGAAAAGAGAATTACATAGGGAGCTGCATTGCGCTTCTGTAGACCGAGAAAAAGCATACAATAGGGTGCCGAGAGAGGAACTACCACACTGTATGAGGAAGCCTGGGGTAGCAGAGAAGTATGTTAGACTGGTGCAGGACATGTATGCTGGCTGTGAGACAGGGGTGAGGTGTGCTGTAGGTGAGACAAAGAAGTTCAAGTTGGAGGTGGGACTTCGTCAGGGATCAGCTCTGAGCCCTTTCTTGTTTGTAGTGGTGATAGACAGGCTGATAGAAGAGGTTAGATAGAAATCTCCATGGACCATGATGTTTGCAGATGACATTGTGATCTGCAGTGAGAGCAGGGAACAGGTTGAGGAAAATCTTGAGAGGTGCAGGTATGCTCTGGAAAGGAGAGGAATGAAGGTTAGTGACAGCAAGACAGAATATATGTGTGAGAATGAGAGGAACCCGGGTGGAATAGTGAGACTACAGGGAGTGGAGATCAAGAAGGTGGAGGATCTTAAGTACTTGGGATCAACAGTCCAGGGCAACGGAGAGTGTGGAAAAGAGGTGAAGAAACAGGTTCGAGCAGGTTGGAATGGGTGAAGAAAAGTGTCAGGGGTTGTATGCGATAGAAGAATATCAGCCAGGAAAGGTGTACAAGACAGCGGTGAGACCAGCGATGCTGTATGGTTTGGAAACAGTGGCATTGAAGAAAAGACAGGAAGCAGAGCTGGAGGTAGCAGAGATGAAGATGTTGAGGTTCTCTTTGGGAGGGATGAGGATGGATAGGATCAGGAATGATTCCATCAGGAGGACAGCACGTTAGATATTTTGGAGAGAAGGTCAGAGAAGCAAGACTGAGATGGTTGAGTCATGTACAGAGGAGGGATAGTGAATATATTGGTAGACGGATGCTGGAATTGGAGCTGCCAGGCTGGAGGTCTAGAGGAAGACCCAAGAGAAGATTTATGGATGTAGTGAGAGAAGATATGAATGTAATTGTTGTGAGAGATGAGGATACAGAGAAAAGGGTTAGATGGAGAAGGTTGATTCACTGAGACAATCCCTGAAAATGAAAAGCCAAAAGGAAAAAATAAGTCACAATAATCCACACACTCACCGGGGAGAGCGACAGAGCCAGGACGTCCCACTTGGTGATGAGATGGGTTCGGACCAGTGTTCCCGTGACTCCGTCCCACAGCTGGACCCTCCCCGCAGAGTCGCCGCTGACGACGGTGTGGTCGGGCAGGAAGGCAACGCTCCACACCACCACCTCCCTGCTCTTGGACGCCCCAACTCCTCGTTCCACCAGCAGCCTGTGCGTGCTGTGACCTGAACCCGGCGTGGGAACATTACACACAGAGGCCTCAGACATTTCACAAAGATGTCAAGAGACCGTGTGGCGGGATCGTGTCCCGGCAGCTCACCCGTCTTCACATCGAAGATTCTGATCATGTCCGTCATGCCGGTGGCGAGCAGGGTGCCAGACGGGTGCCACGACAGAGAGATGATACGACCTGGAGGACGGCCAGTCACAGGAATGGATCAGAAACAATGGAAGAACGCGTCACCTTTCAGGAAATCTATAGTTATACAAATAATGAGCCAACTGTGAAAAATGCAGTTTAATAAAATGAAATGAAAATGATGAAAATGAAATGAATGATCAAATGAAAATATCAAAAATAAAAAAAAACATGATAGCTTCCCAACTGATTATAATTATTTTGGGGGAAAAATAATTCTGATATTCAGATGAGCATGAATTCACTCACAAATTCACAAATATAACTCAAGGGTTGGATACATTCATGGTTGTTTTCTCAAAACTATCCAACAGTTTACCTGTTAAAAAACAGTACTATAAACATTTAACAGTAAGACAATGTACCACATATCGTCGCCTTCTTAAAATAACCAAGTTTCAGTTTTTCAGAAAACACAAAAAACTGACACATGTTAAATACGGAGTTGATTTCGGGCAAAAAAAATCATTTCTGTCAAAGAAAAGACTTTGGTAATGATTTTAAGAAGGTATATTCCTGTATGTTAAAGCCTAAGACAGGACGTTGTTCTCCTAATCTGGAAAAAAATTCCCCAGGAAAAACGTTGCTTCCGGATCTGCTTCGTTTTCTTACCTTTCTGTCGCTCCAGGTTTCTTTCAAACTGAATGCCCTCCTCAAGTACTGCAAACACCTTCACCGTGCCATCCTCACATCCCACCTGCCACAGGAACATAAGTGACTATCCCCACCCACACTAGAACCTAGGAATCTCACGGCAGGGGGAAGCGGCAATGTTTGACGACTGACCGCAAGATGAGTTCCCTGGTCGTTGTTGCTGATGGCCCAGATGGGGCCGCCGTAAGCTTCCACGGTGTATTTGGCCCGCAGGTTCTCCAGGTCGTACTCTGTGATCTCTCCATTCAAACCAGCGCTGAAGAGGCGCTCGTTCACCCAGCAGAGGGCCTCGATCCCACGGTCGTCCTTCCCGGGGATTATCTGTGAATCAGGTGGGGAAAAAGGAGTTAAAACGGGGATGTCAAAGTCAAATACACTGAGAGCCAAAAAAACAAATTTGCTACAAACCGAGGGCTGGGCTGGTTCAATGTTTATTAAAACATATTGAAATTATTGCACATAGCCTATTGAACCAAGACCTAACACAGTGTATATTATTTAATGATTAAATTGATAAAGCAATATTTTCTTATGGATCTGTCAGAAATTTCAAGGGAAAACGAACTACCTTCAAAGAAAAATCTCATGTCCTGTACATTAAATGAATGAAGCAATGTTTTGTTATGGCTATGTCAGTAACTTCAAGGGAAACATTTTCAACAGGCAAACAGCAAGAAAAGAAAATGTCCTCCCACCTGGCTTGAAACCCCCTATTCTCAGCATCCAACTTACGTTAAGCCATTTTTGAGGAGGGAGTAGCTGAAAGTTGATCTCTGCTCTGACTGCTGATGAATAATGAAGCTGCTTGTGCGCACTGCAGTGACTTTGTGGGCTACCGTTGCATTGTGGGGAATGTAGTGTTGGTGTGTGCAAAACACTTGCAGGCAGCTGTGGCCTGCGGGCTGGTTCTAATAGTAATTAAATATCATCCAGGGGGCCATAGATAATTAATTCACAGGCCGGATCTGGTCCGCGGGCCTTGACTTTGACATATGTGGCTTAAAATGACAATATTCAACAGATGCCATTCCCAACACAGTTGTCTCATGACCCTTTGCACGCAGAGCAGGTCTGGACCACTCTTTCAAACTATTGACCGAAACCTAACCTCCCCCCATGAGCAAGCATCTGTTTACATCTGGCTGCAACAATATGCTTATTTATTGCTCCCTATCTGGCTTCACTGTGGACAGCAAAATAAGAATTTCACTGTATAGGGTAACACGTCTCAAGACTCTACATATGACAGTAAACACTTTGAATCTTGGTGATAGAAATGTCAGATCGATCAGAGCTCAATGCGGGCGGCCTTTTGTCTCGACCAGTTGGGGAAGAAAGGGAAGGAAACATTGGCCATTTGAGGAACTGTTTACATTTTTATGGTACATTATGCTCATTGTTTGTTTTTTATGCCATTTTTCTGGCTTTACCGTGGACAGCAAAAATAAGAATTTCATTGTACAGGGAAACAGTCTGTACATATGACGATAAACACTTTGAATTTTGGCACTAGGAATCTCAGATAGATCCAAGCTCAATGTAGACTGCCTTCTGTCTTGACCAGTTGGGGAGGAAAGAGGGACAGGGTTGGAAACATCAGACATTTGAGGAGCGGTTTACATTTTTTTTGCAACAATATGCTATCATTTGTTTCTTTATGCCATTTGAGTTCACTGTGCACAGCAAAATGAGAATGTCATTGTACAAGGAAACACGTTTCCAGACTGTACAAATCACAATGAACACTTTGAATCTTTAATGTGTTGGTTTTTTTTTTTTTATAATAGTGGTCTGGAGGTGTTTGCAGACCTTGCTTTGTGAAGCCTTCCAAACAACTCTACATCCTCACTGCTTGAAAGAATGCAATTCAGGGGGGTGTAAATTTCATAATGAATGGCTTTACAAGACAGTAAATGTCTGTCGTGTCGTCAAGGAAATCAAAGTAGAGAGGGTTTATGTGTGAGACCTGCCGGAGTGTGTGCAGCGGCTCCTTACCTTCTCCTGGAAGTACTTATCGGCGAAGTTGAAGACCTCCAGGGCTCCGTCGGAGCGGGCCAACGCCAGTCGCTCCGTGCGGCCGTTAACCGCCATGGCCCGGATGGCGCTGGGCATGTAGTCAAAGAACCGAACCCGGTGCACCTTGAACTCACCCATGTTGTTTTTTTTTATTCCGTTATCCTCGCCGGAGGGTGAAAACAGTCACCGGGCGGCGACAACGTGGGGTCGAGACCCCGCAAACCAACACGTGAACGCCAGGAGGTGGTCGTCCACCCGGCCGGTGTCCCCACCGGCAGTCCACTGCCTAGCTTACGAAGCTCAACTTAAACGGTAATAACGGACTTTAATGAACTGTGCCGCCGTTTTCGTCTCGAAACTTTATTTAACTGTAACTTCCCACCCCACAAAACATCAGGGAGCCACGTTGAGTACCTTTAACCCGGAAGCGATTGAGACGTCCCAGGCAGGGTGAAACGGATGTACGTCATCAAACCGTGATACATTCAGCTGGCGGGAAATGAAATAGGAACGGCAACTTGGTTCCCGCAGTAGAACATACCGTTCTATTTATCTTAAAAATTAATAACATATAAATTAATTTTCACGATTTTTCGTTTCATGCACGTCGGTGTACCGACGTCCCGCTTCCCGGGAGGAAAATGGTTCAAATAGTTATACGGTAAGAACACCTACTTGCCGGGAAATGACAGTTCTATTTTCTTTAGAATGTTTTATCATCTAAAAATATGATATGTAAATATGTATGATAACGAGTTGCGTTTTGAGAGTGGAGATATTTTTTTAAATCTGAGATCAATTTGGAATATCTGTCGAAGCATATTTTAATCGGCTAATATTGACCTCAGTTTGACGTATTTGCTATTAGTTTCTATGTTGGCCGGTACGAAACTGCACACATCAATACTGTAGATGCAAACAAAAAACAAACAATTTGTTCTAAACTCCCAACAGGACACCGGCGTTCTTTAGATGTTGATATTTATTGGAATGTCGGTAAACCATCGCTTTAGATCCAGATGGTAGCCAATGTTGGCTTGTTAAGTTGTGTAGTAAACTAACGAAACATCCGTTTCTGATGATAATCGATATCTTTTTGGATCTTCATTGACATTTGGTTGTACTGACATGCAGATATAGCCAATATTCAATAGAATCTAGCTGAAATGATCTCCGGTTTGTTGACATTTTTAAATCAATCGATTTATATTAATTAATCATTAAAATACTAATCAGGGTATAATTAATAAAGGATGTCTGTGCTGTTTATATTAAAAAACTCAGCACTGATCAGGCTGGAGTTTGTCCTTGTGATAAAGATCTCTGGCCATGTCTTGTGCAGAGGAAGCGTGGACGGCAACTGTCCTCCAGAGTGGCTGCTGGTGGAGCTGCAGGGGGAGATGGTGTCCAGACACAACTCTGGTCTGGCAGGAAATGTGATGGGAGACCTTCTTTACACCAAAGAGGTAAAAATGACCGAAACAATTAGTATCACAAATAAGAAGCTCATCTTTAGAAAATGTACATGAAAATAAGAAATAAATAATTTTAAATCCTCTACCTCAAAGACCTACCTCTAATTTAAAAAAAAATACACAAAAATGGGTCAAACATTTCATATGAAACAACATGAATAATTCAGTGATAAATAGTTTAATAAGAAATTACTAAATGTATAAAGAAATTAATTAAAGAATTGGGGGAAATATTCAATATGAAAGAGACCTAAATCAATAAATGACCAGAATTGTTGTTCAAAATAGCTGAAAATTGGTAAAAATGTGCTGCAAATTTGCAAGAAATAGTCAGAAATAATTTTGAGATGACCTGTACAAAAGTAAAACAGTACCTTAAATTGTGAAATTAAAAGTGTTAAAATAGTATTCCAGCCAAATAGCCCTACATTGGCAGGGAATGTTTGGAAAATGTACTCTATATTGACACTTAATAAGGATTTACCATTAAATTGCAAGAAAGAGAGGGAAGATATTAATGTTTGTCTAAGCAGTTTGTCCGATGCTGAAAATGTCTTGTATTTCTTGTCAACTCCGTTTTAAATGTTTTTAAAAAGAAGTTAGAATATAATCTGAAGTGTCATTGAACCATCTGTAGTTCCTCTTCTTTCCACTAGGGGGTTCCAGTGCTCATTGTTGGACATCACATTCTGTACGGGAAGCAGGTCAAACTGGAGAAACCCTTTGCAGTTCTCACCAAACATTCCACCCACTCACAAGACACTGAGGATGCCGTGTCAGTTCCCATGGAAACGGAAGTTGCGGGATCCACTTCTTACTCCGTCTCTGCCCTGATAAGAAGGAAGCTTATATTTAAGACGCGACCCAAACCCATCATCACTCATGTGCCCAAGAAAGTATAGAGCAGCTGTGCGGGGTCAGAGGTCATGACGGAGTAAAGAATGATCCATCCGAAACCCAGCTGAACTTCTGATGGAGAGCAGTTTGATTTGTTGTTCACTTACTCAATATAATCTTGTGGGAAAACCGTGAATCTTCTCTCGGGTCAAACCACATCTGGTTCAGTTCAGAGCTTTTCATGTTTCCCAGAATGCACTCGTGTCATAGTGATGTGGCTTTCAGAGAAACATCCTTTATTATTTTTATTATGTAACTCATCAAGTATGTTTTGTATAAAACTTCAAAAAAATTCATTGATTTCCTTTTTGTAATAAAATAAGTAAAATTCAAAAAGTGAGGTAGCCTTCCATCCAACAACACTAAACCAGCACTTTTTATTTTTATTGTTGAATCAGTAAAGGGAAAATTAAATCAATATCCATTATTCTCTCAAATAAGTACTTGTTTAGTTGACATTTTTCCACAGCATGTCCTGTTTGTATTGTTTTTCTGCACTATACCTGGTTCCCATATGCTGGAGATCATTACAGGGTGATGGAAAATGCAAAAAAAAAAGAGAGAATGCAAAATGACCCGAAAAATGGACGGTCAAAGAAAAGATGCTGTTGAGTTTCAGATTCTGGCTTCCGGTCCAGTCAGTGATGGGCTGTTCCTATTAATAGAATTATGTGGGTGGTTAAAATCTCTTCCTGAGATGTTTTGAACCTTAACTAAGACAAACCTATCTAATTTGTGATTTAAAAAAACAAACAAAAAAAACGGTTCACTTCTTGAGACAGTAAAGCTAAAGGACCACTTTGTTGTATTGTATCCAGAAAAACTAAAAAACAAAACACCTCTTACAAGAAACAAAACTTTCTGTAACATGTTAAACGGAAAGACTTTTCTTAAATTGAGTTAGAGAGAATGGGATACATCACCGCTACAGCAGGGAATTGGAGATCTTAAAAATATCCAGCTTATAGACAGAGGGAACGTGTGAACAAAAGGCAAAAGAAACAAGCTTCTGATCAGAAACCGGAAGACAGAAATAGATAGAAGACAAGAAATGTCTTTCTCCTTATTCTCCCTCCTTTTTTTTCCTTGTAGATGCCGATTTCTGATTAACTGACGGATAACAAACACATTTTAAAGGTATTTTCTCCCTGTTTTGTCATGTAATGTCCCCCTTAATTTTAGATGATGGTTTGTATGATTTTAGAATACACTTGTTTATTAACACTGTCTTTTTCACATTATTTTAAAGAAATCCTGTTCACCAGGGTAAGAAAAAGGATTCGCAAATTAGAGCTATATAAAAAATAACAATTATCTTTTATAATATAACCTCTGTTGAAATTTTTTTCTTTATCCCAGCTTCGTTGGTACAAAACGATCGACGAAAACAGGCAGCAATAGATTTAGAAATTAGCCTGATGAATGGGAGAGAGTGAGCACTTTATCAGCGGGTTAAGTGTATACACTGAAAATATCTCAGACTTCTGGCATTCGACATGTTGACTTACAGAGTATTTACAGCATATGTGTGTGTGTGTGTGTGTTGGTGTGTTTGTAGGTAGTTCCCATGTTGTGTAAACCCAGAAGTAAAAAGGTGCCTTTTTGCGCCACATGGCTGAAGAGGTCGATTCATTCAGCAGTTGTAACGCCCCTGCTCAGACCCCCACACCCCCCAAAGCACAGAAAAGATTGGAAAATATACAGGCAGTCACTCAGGCAACGTTCTGTGTCAACAATACGTCGTCTGGGTCGACGTTTTGAAATCAAACAACATTAGGATTTTTCTTGTTTTAATTTCCTGATGCGATACGGCCATGGCAGTGAAGATGATTGACAGGTATGGAGCCCAGACACACAGGCGCAGTTTGAACATCAAGGCTGGAGGTAATGAAGCTTCCGGGAATCAAAACTAAATTACCGGTTAAACTCTTAAGTGTTTTCCTGAGAGGATTCATTCTTTCATTCATTCGCTTGTTGAGCACTCAGGTTCGTCGGGGGTGCTGGAGTTAATCCCAGCTGTCATCGGCCAACAGGTGGGGGTTCACCCCGAACGGTTACCAGTCAATCACAGGGACACAAAGTATAGAGACATACCACAATCCACCCTCTCATGGTCATCTGGACAATTTAGGGTCTCCAATGAACCTCCTGCATGTTTTTGGACTGTGGGACAAACCTGGAGGAAACCAATGCAGAACACGGAGTCGAACCAGCGACCTTCTGTTGTGAGGCCGACTGCACCACTGAGTCAGATCATTATATAGTGATGGAAAATGAAAAAAAAGAGATTGCGAGATGCCCCTATAAATGGTTGGACAAAGAAAAGCTTAACATTAAGCTACTGGTTCCCCAACCTTGCAGTATCTCCAGTTTTCTTTGCTAATTTTGAGCTATTGAGTATCCAATCTTGCAGCATCTCCGGTTCTAATTCCTGTCTGTGAAACATTACTTCATCACAAATAGTCTAAAGGTGTCGTCATTGTCCCTTTATACCCTCTGCATGAAGCTAGACATGGATATTGAATGATCTTGACCCCACGTCTAGACTATGGTGATCATCTACTGACACAACATGGCAGAAAGAACAAGAACTCATAATGGAAAGGTTTCTGGAAAGGATCAGAGCTTTGCTGCTGAATGCCGCTGCCATCAATCGAGTGAGCAAATAGAAGCAGCGGATATGAAAATAATAGATCAACATCACTTTCTATTTCTGAGATAATGTATAGGTCCCTGTGTTGTCCGCTCTATGTCTGCCCTCTTTGCGGACATCATGCAACTTTAGTTCTAGTCAATAAAAAAGGCCAACCGACGCCAAGATCCACTTCCGGATCTCTGGAGTCGGAGTGAAAGTATGGCACTGTGAGCGAGAGATAAAAATGGAAAATTGACAACAGCATGAATAAAAAATGTATGCAGTAGTTAAAACTTGGACTCACGATGTATTTAGTATGAATGGCAGGATTGTGTCACAAGCCTCCAGCATTCTAATGACAGGAAAATTCCAGTGTCCCTCGATTCCCAGAGATGGAATTCTATCTCCAGATATTAGACCACTTACATGCTGGGTGGCCGTCTAGTCTCAAACTGATAATCTTTGCATTGATGAAATGTGAAAAAAAGCAACTCAAAGGCAGTGTAAAAGAGACAAGAAAAAGAAGTCATCTCCACATTTTGTGAAAAAAGATGTAAATAACCAAAGTTGAATGACTCATGTCCTGCAGTAAAACTTTACTGATTGTTTGGCACCTTAACAATTTCAAAAAGCCACCACATGTGACTTATCTGAATCACTTGATTAAAATTACAGCTGAGCATTACCTAAAAACCGAGAAAATGACCAGAATGGACAAGAATAATCGAGTTATTCAACACTGTTCAACAGCGCCAATGATACAACAGCATGTCACACGTCCTGACAGATTGTCTGTTTCGATGATTTGTAGCTGCTTTATAAAAATGTAGCTGGAGCTCATGATTGTGCTGTTCATGAACAAAGTGTTCAAAGGCTAATTTCTGAGCGAAGGGTAAGCGGACCTGTCAGCTCCTGACCCGTTGCACAGCATTTTCCGCATTTCTTGCAAAAATTTGGCCATCGCTTGGATCGGGTAACAACTTCCAGCTTCTTTCTTCACAGGACTTGTATGTCTACATCGCTGGCAAAAGTCATTGTGAGCTTTCCTTGTGATGGAATCCAAGTCAGCAGTGTTTGCAGCAAACCTGCCTCTGTTGCAGTGAATGCTTAAAAGTTTATTGCCGGTAATTTCTTCCTGCACCAAATGCAAAAAAAATACAATGAGAATACTCCTCACCCACGGCGGCTACCGAAGGAGTTGCTGCCCAAAAAGAAGGTTTTGAAAATTGGACAACTCCAACTGCTAATGCCTTTCATTAGCTTTAGCTTTCAGCAATGCTAGAAAGTCTCCTCTGAGAATTTCCACCGTAACGGGATGGAGAGGTTGGCCCGACTCTGTGATCCTGGTTTGTCGAAGGCAATAGGCTGGTATCTTTAGACAAATTCCACATGCACTATGCTCAGAGTGCAG
Source organism: Fistularia tabacaria (assembly GCA_901007705.1). Lineage (NCBI taxonomy): Eukaryota > Metazoa > Chordata > Actinopteri > Syngnathiformes > Fistulariidae > Fistularia > Fistularia tabacaria. The sequence goes on along the minus strand of CAAKHD010005233.1, from coordinate 55,352 downwards.
GTACCTGATCAATGAGAAGGAAGACTGGGGTTTCTTCCAGGAGCCCAAACACGTAACATGAAGCTGCCGGTCGGTGGGTCTACCATATCTGAGAAAGGCATCGCGTTGTGATCGCAATGAAGCTGGATGGAAGAGGAGGGAATTTAGGCCAGAAGTCCCTGGCAGAAAGAAAGGATGTGGAATTGTACCTTCCTGCTGGCCAAGAAGATGGTGCCTTGGTGGAGTCACGCCGACTCGATATAGTTCTGAGCACCTCTGTTCACCGTAGCAATGTCTGTTTCTAACACCTTAAGGCAGCTACAGCAGGAAGTGTTATGTTTTAGGGGTTTATAAACGTCAATGGATGGAGGGAATGCTGTTAAACTTGGAAGAACCACTCACTTGGACTTTTGGATGAATCAATTTGCATGTTTTGTTTAAATAACAGGATCCTTTGGGAGCACCTGAAGGAGAAGAGTTGGATCTGTCAGCACGTATTAAAGGAGGAACGGGTTGGGTAGTTGTCGGAGTCCATGTGAACTCACTTCTGTCCCATTTTTGAGAACATGATAACTCCTGAACACTCCCAGTGAATTTGATTCTTTGGCACTAATCGTTTGGACTCAAACATTAGAGTTTTGGAGTCACAGTTCAAAAAATGGCTCGACGGACCTTTGGAGTAAAAATAATTGAGGGGATTCCCCTTTTCTTTATCATTGCTGATGATGAAAATGTTTTGCTTTGCACCAAGAAATATTACAGTGTGACATGTGACAGCTGCTCAATGATAGACTTGAAAAAAAAACCTAACCTGTGCTTGTACTTGTTTTGAGACAGAACAAGTCGTGGTCCAACTGAATCAGACGCTCAAGTATTACATTCAAACTGAAATGTTTCAACTTCATCTTCGTTTTCTGATGCCTGGCTGTCCAAGGGCCTCTGCTCAGACTCATCACGATTTTTCCCATCTTGTATATATTAAGAAGAAGAACAACAACAACATGAAAACTGTCCGTCAAAACCTGCGCGTCACTTCCTTTTTCTTGATGGACATCATCAACGCCACTGCATCCCTTTATCGTTACGGCACGTCTAACCTGGAACCATTCACTACACAAAGTTCTTCTCAGCTGTCACTACCACTTGCGGTAGTGTCCATGCACTAGCACAAGTGCATGAATACTTAATAACCTGGGTCAGTTCTGTTTGGTTTTTCTCTATGAAGCACCATTGAGCATGGTTTCAGTAGAAGAGCTTTATGGATCTACTAATCTCTTCCCCCCAAGTCTTCTTACAACATGATCACACTCCTGCAGCGTAGATTTCAGATTCGCACCTTTTAAAGCACCACTGATAGGGATGTGACTGTTCTGGTTCACCTTTCGTCACTCTAGCAGTTCACACAGTCACTGGAGACCTTGCTACAGTCAAACCGCTGCTTCCCACAACATGAGTGCCCCACCAGCCCTCCCTTCCGGCTTGAGGATTATGCTTCAGCATAGGGCAGGTGATATTGCTCTTCCCTCTTGTTGCAACGTTTGGCAACAATCGCCAGGTAGAGTACCAGCAGAATGAGCCAGTAGCAGGCATACAGTATCGTTCCTGCTATCAGTAAAGCCTTTTCTGTTTCACTGAACGGCTCCTGTGTTTCACAATAAATCGTGTATGCAACGCCACCGAGGAGTATCATCGTCCAAACTGTGACCGGCACTGCTCCGATCAAGTTGATCACGATCTTCCTGCGGCCTGATGTGCCCCACCCAGCCTTGTTGATGGTGAGCAAGGCAAATATTTTGGCGGGGAGCAGGCTGGACATGTAGAGCAGAGAATAGAGCGACATAAAAATCATGACCAGGCTGCCGCGCAGGAAACAGGCATAGGTGGCCTTTACCATCCCGACCAGCTGGACTGTCAGCAAGAAGAGGAGGATGTTCCACAGCCTTCCACGGTAGAAGAGATGAATGACCGTGGCTACCAGGAAGAAGGGGAAGAAGCCAGTGACGACGGATTCGTAGGTCATCCAGAGGCTGTGCTTGTGGAACCAGAGGGCGTTGTAGAGCCACTCGCGGAAGTAAGACTTGCTCCATCGAGTCTGTTGGTTCAGCCAACGTAGATATTGGGTTGGCGTCTCAGTCTGGCACTTAGATCGCGCCGTGAATTTGGTCTTGTAGCCAAAGCTGAGCACCCGGTTGGTTAGATGGCGATCATCACCGAAGCTGCACTTGGATCCCAGGAACGTCTGGTGGTACCAGGGTTCCAGGAAACGCTGAAGCAAGGAGTTCCTATACATCCCTAAAGGGCCACTGATACACTGGACGCATCCGAAGTAGGACTGGCAGGCGCGTTCGATGTTGAACGCCATCCAGTAGCGCACGCTGCTGAGAAAGGAGATCCACGAGTCGTACTTGTTGAGAATCTAGAGCACAGGAAAGCACAGCGAAGGGGAGATGGAAATTACTAAGAAAAGAAAGATATACTTTCAGCCACTGGTTTTGGCAGCACGAGAGCTGGCTGCTCGACTTTCAAAGCAAACATCAGGCCAATGCATACATACATACAGTACATACAGTATCTATGTTCGTGAGCGTTTACCTGCACATCTCCACCGACCCCTCCAACCATCGGGTCGTCCTCAAGGATCTTCAGCATTTCTAAGGTACATGCTGGGTCTAGAACTGTATCTGAGTCACAAACCTAAAAAGAGAAGGTAAGAAACAAAGGAATATAGTCGTGGTCATACATGCATCTGGAGTTAATAATGCACTGCAGATGCGGCAGGATTCTCAATGTTATTAATGTCAGTCTGCTGACAGACTCATCACTGGGTCGGCTGGGAACTTAATCCCGACCCAAAAGAGGTTCTCCAGCCGCTGGCTGTTAAGGATGAGCCGGTCAGATTAGGATCATAGAAGCTTTACTTTTATGACTGACTTTAGCCTTGGGAAGGATCTAAAGCTTTTCAGATAACTTTGAGCAACACTCTCGTACATGAAATGAGAGCCTCATGAAATCAGCTCACCCTAAAAACCCATTTTGAAAGGGGTTATTCTTTGAGAGACAAAGTAATTTTTTTTCCTGTACGCCCTTAATTATTGATTCTGCCTATTTCATAGAACTAGTTGATGGATGCAAAATAAATATAACAATAGTGCATGATTGCAACAGAAAATCTCTGGTTATGCTCTTTTTACATCCATGTGATGTGCACTTTTAATTAAAAGGCAGTACAGAAAAAGAAAAAAAGCAAGTAAAAATGTACCAAAAGCAGTATTTTCCAAAGACAGGATTGGCTGGCTCAGTCTATGTTCACGCATGAATTCATTCACGCACCTCATCTTAATATTACTGCAGGCAAACCTTAAATTGGGTTCAGGAAAAAAAAAATTCAGCTGAAATTGTCCACTTTACTTACTCACTTTGCACATTGGATTGGCCCGCCACGTCATTTTATGTGGCTTGCGAGAACGTCTGAAAAGGTCTGCTTGTCTTTAAATAAATAGGTCAAGCGCGTGCATTGACATAGAAAAGTTGATATTTTTGGATATTTGGATATTTTTCTTTCTTCACTTGGATAGTTTGATCATTGATTGATGGAGTAATGTGGGTTTCTTAACCTGACAATATAAAAGGATTTATGTTGTAACAGAGCAACTAGTAAACACAATTTTGTTTTAGGTCTTTGCAAATGCATGTGTAACACTTTGGATTTGAATGAGTAATAAATTCAGAGTTGTTTAACATTAAGGAGTAGTTACATTTATATTACATTTGGTTACATTTAGTTACATTGATACTGTTACCGTTATGTTTGGCCCTTTTAGGGCAACCATTATGCTTATTGGCTGGCTCTTGGTGAAAATGAGTTTGACCCCACTGCCCTTTGCTGTTCTTACCTGCACATAATCCACGCTGTCCCCCAGTGCTTTAAAGGCAGTGTACATCACCTCCCTCTTCCCTCCCCACTCCTGCATGACGCAAGAGTAGCGGCAACCTCTGACCAGCCGAGTCACCCGCGCCGCCTCCTCCATGTGAACCGTACTCCTCCCACCTCCGACCCCCCCTCCTCCGCTGCCGTCGCTGTGGTAGTTTCCCTTCCAGACCATGCTACCGGCTTGGTCGGCCCCACCGATGACCTCCTGGAAAATATCCATCATGTAGCGGTCCTCGGGCCTGTTGCCGTCCACCACCAGCACCACTTTCAGACCAGGGAAGGAGATTCGCCGGATACTGCGCAGGCACTTCCTCAGGTAGTCCGGGTCCTCCTGGTAGGCGGCGATGCAAAGGGCCACGGAGCGGCGGAGGTGCTGGGGCCGGGCGGGGCTCCTCATCCTTCGATGCTCCAGAAAGGCAAAAAGGCTCTGGAGGAAAAGGTGGAGGGAGAGGAAGGCACCATAGAGGCCGAAAGAGAGGTGGTGCTGCTCCGTGTGGATAAACTGGTAACCTGGAACAAAAGGGAGGCCGACATCAGTGAAGCATTATTCAAGTTATTCCGTTGATGATCATACCAAGGAGAATAAATGACTCCAACCTGTGACATAGGCCAGCAGAATGGTGAAGAGGACCACCGCAGCGAAAAGGGTGGTGACCGCAATGTTCAGCGCATTCCTGAAGCGAGAGGGCATCTGAAGACGGAACCCGACATGGGTTTGAGTGAGATGGTGCGGGGAGAGCGGGGATGTTTGAAGCGGAGATGAGTCCTCGGTCGACAACACGCACATGCATTCATTTCTCTCACGTCGGTAGAACTGAGGTCATTTTTGATGCGTTGCATATAATCATAAACCAAACGGTTGGGTTACACTGCATACTAGATTCGGTTAAATATTCGATCTGGTTGTACATCTGGTTATAGCAGAAGCTCTGGACTCTGGATTCTAAGGGTTGTCACCAGTGACGTGAGGTGAGGTTAATGGCTGGTGAGGCACTGATTTCATCACAAGAAACTAGTGGCACACATGCAGCTTTTGACAAAAAAAAAACAAAACACTGTACATTGGAAATGTAGTTCACATAGCAAAAGTGTTTAAACATTTTAACAGCGACATACAGAGAGAGACAGCAAGGCGGTCTTAGTGTAGAGCATGCCAGTAGTCGGCCGTCATTGCGCAATCTACGTTGAGGCTCAACAGTGTGTGCCTCACCGCATATCTCTTCTCAGTATTTGAACAGTAAATGTGAAAATCCAGCGATATAGAGTAAAAAAACTATCTAAACCTGGTGAAGTTATTAAAAAAAACCTTTATAGTGCAAATCACTGATAAATATAACCATATAATTCATTTTTTCATTTTTTTTCTTTCCAAGATTGGCAAGTGAGGCACGGCTTCTTCTGCCTCCTCTCACTACACGTCACTGGTTGTCACACTCAACGCTTGTAACCCCTTATTCGTTTCCTACGCTGCCATTTCCTGTTTTCTCCATAAACGCCTTCATGGCCACTCAGGTGCTGACATCACGTGACACGTGGTGCCGCCAGACACACGGAAGGTGTAAGTCAAAAGAAAATACCAATAAACAAACACAGCCAATATGGCCATACCTTTGTTGCTACAACTGTTAGCTGACCCTAAAGTGAAACTACTGTTACAACAAAATCTAATTATGGGATTTGATATATTGCTTCTGACAGGGTTAATAGCAATGTTAAAATAAAAATAATTTATCTCACTGTTTCTGTGTTTTGAATTATTGCTACAATAACAGCTTGCAATAATGCTGCTAACATGCACTTATATTGCTGGTTCTATTGCTTGGGCCCTCAGTCAGCATCATATACATCGATTTTAAAGATATATTTTGATACAGTGAATCTCGAGGCCATTTTCATTCAAATAATCACCAAAAAATGATTATTACAGCCGAACACAAAGCTTGATGATGACACTGAATCTGAATGACTGGACTCGAACAGACATTAGCCCAGTCCACAGCATTTTTAAAGGGCATGTTCTCGTACCTGTTGTTTTTTTAGTATTTAGTACAATAATTTGCCAAACATCTATGTGCTGATACACAAATGTAACCATATGATATTTGTTATTGTGCACTCTTTGCGTGACTTTCAAATTATTTGGGGATCATGCATCGAAATACATCCATGACATACGTTCTCTGTTTTAAACAGATTAATTAATGGAATAATATTACAACTTTTATTTGTGAGTGCCGCCTTGCCAGATGGTTAATGTCAAACTAAAATGATTTATCTTCAGTGGCTGCTTCTGATGCCATGAGTACTACTGTTATAGTTCTTGCTACTATTTTACATAGACTGGTAAAATTTAGCCATGGCAGGACCACCACGGTATTATAACGGCACAAGTATCCTGTATACGACTATGTGATGTGCAGTACCGTATTTCTTTGTCAGTAATGTACATGTGCCGCAGCACTTTTGATAATAGCACCTCCAAACAACCGCCAATCCCTAAGGCACTCCCTCCATCTCTGTCTGTGTGTTAATAGCTGTAATTAAAGGCCAGCCTGGGTCTGACTGATGCTCGAGAGCGTTGGAAACAGGGCGAACAATTCTGTCCATTCATTCATGAATTTACCTCCCCTGCCTCCGCCCCGCCAACCATTCACCCCGACTGGCTGGCCCCGTGCAGGAGAGACAGACTGATATTTATACTGATACATTCAGCTCTGTGGGACGGACTCACTGGGAAATGCAGAATTATATGGAGGCACTAAATCAGTCTGACTCTACTTGAAAATAGGTGTTGGATATTTTTTATTTGTTGGGACATTTGTAGATTGAGATTCTGCATCATGGATAATACATTTTTCTTCTCGGACGTTGTTTGCACCCCCTAGTTACCGGCATTTAACAGAAATTGCTGTGTATCACTGCTGTGTAAAAAGCACATTTACTTCTGTACATATATAGTACATATTAATATTTCTGCATCCCAGTGACATTAGATGTCAAACAATTACTCTTCAGTATGTGCAGCTCAGGCCTTGGGGGGCAGGGGAGGGATCTGCAGGGGAGGAATTGGGAAAGTGAACAGAATAATGATGATGGAGGCTGGAGCAGGTGCTATTATCCCCTTTACTTCCTATCTTAATTTTGTGGAATTATCTAGAAAATATATGATGTAGGAAGCAAAATTGATCAATTCACTGATACATATCTGACAGCAAGCATGTAAGCTATTGCAGATGGAGGAGATGTGTGCTAGCGCCTGGTTAGCATTGGTGTCTTTGAAAAGGTATCTTAATTTAAGTGACGCGCTAGCAAGCAATTTAGGCTAAAACTTGGTTTAAGTTAGCATTAGCTCTGTTTTAGCAGGCTACTTAAACATTTTGCTCATCTTAATTTCGCAAGCTAAAGACGATTGGTGGCATCAGTGTCATATTCATGAGTAATTCTTATTTTTTTAAACAAACAACTGTTAAAGAAGACAACCAGTGTGCGGGAAAGCTAACATACGAGTTAGCACCGCCTTGTCGTGGTTTTGGTAGCATGATAGCTATTGTGGCAAAATTCCTCGGATTAACTGAACAAAAATATTACCTAAAGTTAAAAAAAAGAAAAGTGGAAAAAAAAACGCTTGTGTTAACATAAGTGGTAGAATTGCCTCAAATTGTTTTTCTTTTTTTTTTTAAACTCTAGTTCTGTGTCAATCGCTCCTCTGGTAGCTAATCTTTCACATCAGCCACTCTCTCCAAGATCTCTGCCTTCGAGAACGACGGCTCGGTCAGAGATATCCCTCTTATAAGAAACATTGCTCATAGAGGAATGTTTGGGCTGTATAAATAAATATGGTGAGACTTGGCTCTAGACGTGCTCTGTATGAAGAGCACCACGACAAATCTGGCTTGACATTTCAGGTTATATTCCAGTATCCAGTATGAAAACTCCTTTTCTATGGTGCATTAGAGGTTGCTGGTTTGAATCTACTGATTCTTGTGATTCTCGCATGTCATTCCCCCAGGCTCTCCGTCTCCCTCCTACTCACCGATCCGATGTTGAGAATAAACTACCCAAGGCACTGAATTCAAGCGTGAGTGGTTGTTTGCCTCTGCTGACCTTTCCATGGTTTATGCAGCGTTTGTCTTGATGGCTGCCGAGATCAACTCCAGCTCTATTGACCTTCGTCTTACACATTTTTAAAATATATGTGACCTATTTTTTTTCAAAATAATGGAATATGCTATGATATGGATTGTACTGTCCAAAAGGATAAGAAAATTACATTAATCAAATTAATTTTAAAAAAAGGAAAATATCGACTAAACATGAAAAGCAAATCAAAGAATAATGGCATCAATATGCAGTTTTCTAAATCTAAAAATGACCCGAAATCAGCTCTGACTTACATGAAGATAACAAGAAATCAAATAGTTCAAAGAAAAAAGGATCAAGGGATCATAGGGAATAACTGGATTAAAAAAACAAAAATGTATGGAATAGCTTTAAAAGCTTTTCAGACTTAAATAAAAGTGAAGCAAAACCACTCCACATGTAGGAGATACACGCAATTTATTAGTTTTGTGTATCTGATATGTGATTTGTCTTACACCTTAGTATATAATACAATGAAGTAAAACTGGGCTTCTCTATTATCAGGAGTATTTATTTTTTGGAATGCTCAGCCTCACGAGCAGTAAAAATATCAATTTCCTCGCTCTATAAGGTTTAATAGTGATGTGGAGTCACTACCTTCTGAATATGAACAACCCTGTCTCACACCAGCTTCCTGGAAGGGCGTGACGGGATCTAATCACCGAGACGAGCCGAGGTCAAAGGTCTTTACACACAAACACACACACACACATACAGACACACACGGCCTGATGACAACCCTCCCCTCCCATACACTAGAGGGCGCTACACTCTCACTTCCACCCAGGGGGGGCTCTTGTTGCCTTCCCCTCAAAATGATTCTTTCAGAGACCCCATCGCATTAGGGGGGGAAATGATGCAAGTTAGGTGTGTGTGTGTGTGTGTGTGTGTGTGTGTGTGTGTGTGCGTGTGAGTGTGCACTTTATGTCAGGGTACAGGGTAACTAATGATGTATAACAGTTGTGTTAGTGTGAGTAAATCCAACTAGTTCTTTCATTTTAGCCCTTTTTTCTTTCTTATATAGCCTTGTAAATCGAAATGGGAAATATCTGTGCCTTTACAAGCAAAATGCTCTGCCAGTTTGTTTATTTTCTTTGCTTGTTTGTTTTTTTAACTGATTTATGGAGTGATGTGAAAACCTGCAGGATGTTTCAGGAATAACAAGACCAGGTGTTCAAGCTGGCTGACGCCTGAAAAAAACACTTAATGTAGTATTTTTTTGATACCTTTGAAAGCCATCCCCTGGATCTGGTGGATCAACTGTCATTAGAGATTTAAAAGCAAAGGGAAAACTTGCAAGTACTAGATGGACAAAACCAGTGAGGAACTAGCGCACAAAATCAAGGTTTTTAGCCGCTTAAGTGACAAATAATTCATTTAGTTAAGAGACAGTGAGGTTGGGGTTAACAGAGTCAAGGAGTAACGTTCGACTCATGAGTCATATAGTGTCTGTGACGTGGAGGTGTGAATGACCTTCTGTTTCCCAACCAAGTAAAACATAACGACTTGAAAAATAATGTCAGTTTTATGTTCATGGCTTGGTCTGCTCCCCAAAGTGTTGGTCTGAATGAGTGAAATTACAGAAAATTAAAAATAACTCAGGAAAAAAAATGAGAAGAAGCTCTCGGAATTCACTTCAATTCCAGAAATCTGGTCAGGTAGAAATGGCCAATTTAATTTAATTTAAAATCATTTGGACACTTTGTCGGTATTTCAATATTATAATATGTTAAATTATCGTTTTCTTCCATCTCGAGGACTGATCTCATTACAAAACAATTACATTTGTGAAATAAATGTATGTGACATGTGTGTTGGATTTATTTTTATTTTATAATATTTTTTTTAGGTGTCAGTGACAGAAATCTCGGGTACTTTTATTTTGAAGGCACCTTCGAAGTTAAGGAAGCTCTGATGTAGGTGACTGTAGAGCCATATAATTTCTATGTCAATGTTCGCATTTACTATGCACATAACTTCTGTGTGCTGTGCCAGAGCTGAAATGTTTTGATTTGAAAAGAAATATTGTGCCGTTTTCTTTACTCAGGGATTTACTGCTTCACTCTCTAACGTCTGCTGTGCATCAATGAGCATTGTATAAAGAGGCAGTAGACTGAGGACCGTGATGCCATGGAAAACCACATTTCCATTTTCTTTGGAGACGCCAACAGACACTTTGAGGTGCTCCTGTCATGGCAGGCAACCCACTCACACAAACACACACACACACACACACACACACACACACACACACACACACACACACACACACACACACACACACACACACACACACACACACACAAACAAACACACACTCACATACCTCCTTATCAATCATCAGCTGGATGGCCCGATTTTGGTGGAAATATACAACCCAACACAC
>CAAKHD010005233.1:14647-28516 GCA_901007705.1 Fistularia tabacaria | reverse complement strand
GGTTTTTAAAAACAAAACGACGGATTGGCAAAAAAAAAGAGAAAAAGGGCGAAAAAGGGGGGGGGGGGGGGGGGAGGAGCTAGCAGGCTGGTGTTGCCCACAGAAGTCAACTGGTCACTTCCTGTGGAGGGCTGCTGCGTATGGAGCAGTTTCACCACTTTACGATTTTCCCTCAGGGGGGAAATAAAAGTCAAAAACATGTGTAAAATGTAGTCAATGACGATGATGTCTATGATTATGTATCCTGTACAGTGACCTTCTGTGTCCCGCTCACCTGCGTGATCTTCCTCAGCAGCACCGAGTGCTCCACTGTCTCCACCATCACAGCCAGCACTTGAAGCGAAGCCAGGCTCCGGCCTCGCCTCTGCAGCCGCTGCTCCGCCTCCAAGAACGTCGTGGTCGAGATGTCCAGTGCCCTTCGGTCCTTCTCTCCTTCTTCTGCTGATGCAGCTTCAGACGCCCAGCTGGTGAGGTCCTGTGGGGGCAAAAAGGGCATGGAATCATTTTTATGTGATTAAACTTTTGACATTAGTTTAAAATGACTATTTTGAAAAGGTGAACTTGAATGAAAAGCAGTGAAAAGACAAAAAGGAAAGCCTGGTGCCATTTTTTTTTACATTTTAAAGGAAGCTTTGAGACCTTTTCATGCAAAAATAGAAGAATTTTTTTATAGATACATTATGTTAAAGCCTTTGAAGGCATTTAAAGGCTACGCAGCAACAACAATCTAATGAGAAGGAAAGAGTATGAAATGAGGGGTGATGAGTTTGAGTTCTGTCCATGTGGATCATGAACACACCGTGTCAAAGAGCCAACATCTGTTGCCATGGCAACGGCACCAGACAAAAAGGAAAACATCGAGCACCAGGCCTGATTTCAGAATTATCATTGGCGTCTGGTTGTGTTCTTGGTATTTTCCAATCGACATGACAACCATGGGAAGATGTAGCACGCAGCGTCTTCGTTTCCTCACTGCGACCAGCCGACCAATCAGATCTCAGCTGACTAGAGCCCTTCCAATGAATTAACCTCCGGTCAACCATCGAGGAGCAGCCCACAGGTTAATTTCCCGGAAATAATATTGAGCATTCGACCATTTAAATCTTCCTGTGGATGTTGGCTGATCAATAATGATTGATTATCTGACGGGGGGGATTTGATGACGTTGAATGGGGAGATGGAAACTTCTCGAAGCCCATCCCTTCAACGGAACATAAATTACCAAAACCTCATAAAGAAAATACTGATAAATTGTGCACCGACTTGACCTTCTGTTGGCGGTGCAAAAGCACTCGAGTACTGAACGAGTACTGTATTATTACACAGTGTAATCCATTCGCCAAATGAACAAATGCGTGATTTTTCCATGTGAACACAACCTACAAAAGACACAAAATCAACACTAGAAAGTACAATTGAGAAAGTAAATCATTAATAATATCTAATTTATTATGTTTTAATTGCATATTCATGTAAATTCATTGTTAAGCAGGTTTTGTTCTTTTCAGTCTTTTTCTTTAAATTCAGTGTATCTTATGCAAATGTAAAAGCACGGCACCCTTTATTTTACGAAAGCCACCTTCACAATTAATATTTGTATAAACATTATAGAGTGTGCAGTTTGCATGTTCTCCCAGCGTCTGTGTGGGTTTTCTCCTCCCAATGAATGGTTGTATAAGATAATATAAGATAAGATGAAATAACTTTATGGATCCCGAAAACGGGAGCTTCAATTGTCTCAGCAGCGTCATGGGTAGGTAGAAGGGTAGAAAAATGTGCAAATATCAATATTAGAGAAGAATATGCAAATATACGCAAAGATAAAAATGAACGACTATATACAATATAACCAATAGAAAACAAAATATAAAAAAAGGGAAAAGAAAAAAAAGATAAAGACCTTTTGCAGATTGTGGTTATAGAAATAACAGGTGTACAGTAGGAGATGTGGGTAATAAAAATGAAATGATAAGGATTAAAGTCCAACTATTCAGGAGTGTGAATGAGGGAATGAATGTTTGGTTGTGTCTAAGTGTTTTAGTGGGTGAGTGAATGATTGTATTTGATGGACTGGTGACCGAGCCTCAGTGAACCCCTGCAACCCTGACTGCAGGACAAGCGGTCTAGCCAATGAATGAATTAATAAAACAACCACCAGGATGTTCGGCATCGCTAAACCGCTGGCTAAACGCACACACGCGTAAAGATAGCATTAAGAGTTGCTTTATCTTGTAAAGCTTGTAAAATGCTAAAATGTTAAATTCTTGAATTAGCTTTAAGCTGACCGCTAACTGAGGTCGGATGAGGACGCGACGGCTCACCTGAAGCAGGTCCAGGAAGAAATCCCCGGGCAGGTCTCTCTCTTTGAGTTCGCCCAGCAGCTGCATTAGACACTCCATCCTCCACTGCTCACTAGACAGCTTCTCATACAAGGCTTCGTCGTCATCCTCGTCCCTGGGGGGGACAAGGACACGCCAATCATCGCACAGGAAAATCCGACAAAACGAAAATGTAAGGTAAAGTGAGAGATCCAATGAGAAATCTCAAACACCTATAAAGTGCTTCAAGTCATCAATTCCCCAACTCTTTAAAAAGGGAACCCAGGGATGCTGCGTGTCTCACCTGGGAGCGTCTCCGCCGGCCAGTCTGACACCTCCGTCGCTGCCGGCGGTGAAGCGCAGCTCCGCTGTTGCCTGGTTCTCCGGCCCCTGCAGACCTGAGAGCTGCCTCAGCACCGGCAGGGCGGCAGCGCTCTCACTGTGGCTCAGGTACCACAGCAAGATCTCCCGACAAGGAGCGCTGTAGAGCCACAAACCCAAATTGGCATATTTCCATGCAGACAAACTGCATTTGTTTTGTTGTCTTGTAAATTTAAAACCTTCTAATACTGTGAACTGCATTTACAGATACATTTTAATCAAAATGCAAAATAACCTAAAACTACAACATATGTCGTTAGTAAAATGGCCGATACCATCGAAGAGTGGAGGCAACCGTTGTTGTTGTCACTATTTTGCTCATTCACTGCTTTCAAATTGTTCCTTTGTAAAAGAAAAAGAGTGTGAATATAAACGCGCAATTTCTGAAAAACAGGCTTAGCTGAGATGTTTTGAATGCACCAAAAGGAGAAAAGAACAATTCCCGGTTGAAACTGGATCACTGTGATGTAATGGTTCGTTTGCAACTTGGGTGACCTCACAGTGGGTGTTTATATGAAAGCCTACAATCAGGCGACTGAGCTGCACCGCTATACTTCTTTTTCAGGGAGGTGAAAATTAGACATTTTGCACCACTCTTCCAAAAGCATAAAAATAAACAGACTTCAAACCAAAAGCGTCCTCCCAGGCTAAATTTACATCTATGTTGCGTTTCTTCAAGGCTTACTTATTACCTTTTATTAAAAACAATAACTCAAAAATACATATTGTAATTCCTGCATGCATTGAATATGTTCACTGCGACAAAAGCGCCACTGTGCTGAAACAAAACCAACAGTCAATGCCTCGACCAAGATTTGTGTGTGAAAGTCCCGGGCGATAATGCGGAGAGAGGCTCACCGAAGGTGGGAGACGTTCCGCTTGGTGAAACAGAAGATCGCAAAGACGACTGGGAGAACTTCTTCCAGCTCTCTGAGGAGGGGGGGTGACGGGCTGTTACCCACCACCCAAACCTGACGAGACACGAGATCACGGGACACGCCTGAGACAATTTGAGATGCTTGAAAAGAAAGTCAGTCCTGGTGTTTCCGGGGGAGTGCTGAGACACATTATGGTTTGTTTGAGCGATCAGATCCCAGGACCGCCCCGGAGAATCACTCTTCAAATTGTCTCCTCTTCCAGGGTTCTCATGACTTCTTTTGCACGCACCTTTCTTGATAACAAGAAGGTCCAATGGGTCACATCATGAGAAAAGAAGGATCCGTTTTACCTTATAAACATCCTCCACACAGCGGGTCAGCTCTCCTTCCTCGACAACAATGCAGGACTCGCCCTCACCTGGGAAATACACACAATCAGGAGTCTACAACATAAAACACAATGCATATTTTACCTTCTTTAAGGGGAAAGAGACCAATGTTCCCTGCCCTTTGCTCCAGTTTGAATTGTTTCAACTTGACTCTTTTTAATGCACTAACAAATTATTGACCATTGGAAAGATGCACTAAGGCAGACAAGGTGTTATGACTTTGTGTCTCCAAATGTGGACGTGCGTTACTCACCGGCGGCGGTTGTGCAGCGACGCAGAGGCGCGAGAAGAGGAGCGAGCAGGTGCTGCCGGGCAAAGCCGGTCTTCTCCTCCACCATGCGGAGCGCCGCCCTGGTGGCCACGCGCTGGAACTGCAGGGCTGTCAGCTTGTCTCTGATGTGCAAAAGGTCAAGGATCTGCGCAAAAACAAAACACATTCGGAATACATTGTCCTAACAGAGTAGTTTGGGTCACGTGATGTGAAAAAGGTGAGAAGTTAAATAGCAAAAAAAAAAAAAACCTGAGCATCAGTGTGTGTGTGTTTGTATGTTTATCACCTGAGGACAGACTTGTCTGTAGTAACTGTCTGCTGAGGCGGACTGCTGGGGACAGGTGACCAGGATCCTCGCAACACTGTCGCACTTCCTCACGTCTGACTCAGTGCCTGTGAGAAAGAGTGTGTGAGACTTGGAAATTTCACAATATGTCTGTTCTGTAAAAAGACCCCGAAGATGGTCGGCAGGTGATGATTATGATGATGACGGTAACTGTTCTTCTCAGCTTGTCAACAGCTCATTATCACTTTATAGCTCTATTCAGCTCTCCTGCACCAGGATACTAGAGGCCTAATATTGACATATCTATAATTAAAGCATATTTTCTAATGCCGGGAAAAGTCATGATAAGCATCCTTTGGAAATTTTGAGGCTTCATTTGCAGATTATTTTATGGGACATTTCATTATGCCCCATAGTTCAACTGCTAACTTCACCCCCCCCCACCTTTGCCTCACCTGGCCCTCCCTCCAGAATGGCTCTGACTACCGCCTGGACGCTGTTAGGCTGCATAAGGCGCTCAGAGAGAAGCTGACCGCACAGTCTCCTCAGCCAGGCAGGAGCCGCCCTGCTGCTGGAGCCGTTCGAGCTTCCTGTCGGACCAGACTGGAAAGACAGCCAACACATGATAAAAATGGAAAAAAAAGGAACCCAAATGTGGAAAAATAAAAATCCTTGATAATTCCAGTCCAACAAATTACGGATATCAGGGCTCTGGATGAGATTTATAGAGAGTGGGGTCATTCAAGTTAATACCAGCTGTCTCAGCTCTAATCCACCCCACTCCACCCCCCCATGCCTCCTCTCCTCTGCGTACCTGTCTGGATGCAGCTTGCAGGATCAGCAGCTCCTTGACAACGACCGGTTGATACACTTTTCCCAGAAGACCTTTCAGTGCCTCCCTGCAGCTCCGACGCTCCTCAGCACTGAGCTCCTGCATCGGAGAAATTGATACGGGAGCGTTTATTTTTCTAAGCCTTCTTATGTGCTGTCTTTCAAATGTGAGTAAATTCCATTTTTTCTCCGCTTGTTTCTACATCCTCCACTCTTTTTTTGTACGTTTAGACCGAACAACAACTGGAATATAATGATTTACAGGCTCATCAATATTAATAAAAAATGATCATTTATTGCATGCTGGTTCGGTTATCGGACTACATGATTAAGGTTTGCGCAACTATTCGAACATTTATCCCTACTACTCTGTGTTCTTCTCTAGGCGTGGATTATCGATCACTACAACACAGTATTTGACTCCATACTGCTCTGCTTTCTCATTAGCTTTGGATGATATTATGGGTATAATATCAGCTACTGACTGATATTTTCTTTAAAAAACAATAAAACAAAATAATAACAATAATGATAATAATAATAATAATAATACTAATAATAATAATGATAATAATAATAATAATAATGATAATAAAATCAAAAAACTAAAAGGACTATAAGTATGGACTGACGATTTGGCATTTCAGATACATTGTCAAAAATAATGACGGTGTAAATACTCAGCAGCTTTGTATTGTATATCATCAGCTGCAAGTGAACGTCATGGCAACAACTAGAATATGTTGAAACTAATTCAGGGGAGATTCAGGGTTCGGAGCCATTGAACTCCAATGTGGCTGTATTGATAACATAATATTTAATGGCCAAAGGAAAACTAATAATGGGAGATCTCAAAAAACCCTGCATCACTAATTCGTTTTCTAATCAGCTGGTTGTAATAACAGACACGCAGTCAAACTGGACTGACGGATCGACCGACCGACCTACTACCGGCAGGACAACATGAAGATGCTGCACCTTCACCTCCCCCGTGTTGCCTGCATCCGGCCGGTGTGGCTGGTAGCCCAGTTGGCACAGCGCTGCCATCACGTCTCCCAGGTGCCGCGTGAAAACCAGCGTGGCCAGAGAGGTCACCTCCACCACGTGCAGCAGGACATTTGTGGCGGCGAGGAGACGTCTCGCCGCGACCGTCGATGCTTCGGCGCAGACCACTTTTTCCACCATGGCGCCAAAGGCTGACCTGCGACCCAGTGGGACCCCCACACCTGGAGCCAGGTACGGACACACCCCTAGAGAAAACACAAACTGGAGGGCCGCAGCCAGCGTCTTCTGCTGGGTGACGCTGAGGACATCGGGGGGAAGAGGCGGCGCCATCTCGGGGGTACGAGCTTTATTTGCAGGAGGTGGGGTCTTCTGGAAAAGCTCCAGCTCAGCGGACAGGTGCCTGGATAGGGTGAGGAGAAGTAGGAGACCTTCCTGGACGAAGCACCATGTCACATCCTCTGTGTCAGCGGAGAGCCAGGCGGCCCCAGCAACCACCTCCTCCCTCAGTCTCCTAACCTCCTCAAGGCTCCTCTCGCTGTGGAGCTGCTCCAGGAGAAGCGCCCTGTTGGCCCGCAGGGCTGCCAGGAGCGCCTCCTGCTGGGATGACTGGGCACCCCGTGCGGACGCCTCTGCAGACGGGAAAACACGTAGCATGGCAGAATAACTCAGCACCGCAGCTCGAGTACGGTAAATTACATACACACCGTTTGTCCCGTAAACGCATCACATGATAGATCATCGAAAATGAGGCCATCAATCAAAACAATGGTTTCCCCGAATTCTTGGTGAAGCCATAACATTTAGTTTTAATTCAGAACAAGACCGAGTAGTTCCCTTGCTCTAAAAAGTAAATGTACGTAGCCACCCTGTCTTAAATGTGTCAAAACTATTACTCGTACACGAATTCGACGTTACACTGTTACCGTCCCTGCCCTGCTAACTTACCGCCGAGGGGTTTCGTAAGGATATTCAAAGCGGAGATAATGGCCGCAGTCATCTCGTTCAACGGTTAAAGAACCTAGTTTAGTTTCTAGTGATACCTTGTGAGGCTACTTTGTAAAAAATAAGACAGGCTTTAGGAGCGCACCGACATCACTAGCCGTGCTGCTAAAAACATGTCAAACATGGCGCAGTGGTTAGGCGTCATAAGGCATCACGCCGGGATTTGCTCGCGGTGCGTTCACTAGAATTGGAAACTTGAAAGCTACTGGCTGACGATGCGTTCATTATGGTCGGACATATGAAAATTGCCAGAAACAAGTTCACCTTGATTTGTTCCGATAACCGTCGGAATCTCGGTTACAAACAAACAAAAAAAAAACAGTGCAGGGAATTTTTAGCAAATTCCACTAGATAAGTTGAGTCTATGCATAGCTCAGATGCATTCATTTAACCATTTTGGCATGAGAAATACATATTTTGCATTTCACATTAAAAAATACAGAAGGAATCCTGCAAAATTAAGATTAATAATTACCAGATTTGTGGCATGTTATTGTAAAACTGAAGGCATATTTCATGTACAACTGCACAAATGTGCTAACAAGAGCATGGCATTAAGGGCAAATAATTATACTACATTGCAAGTTCTCTAACTGAACAATATATGAACAGGAAGCTGATCCCGATAGCAATTTTACAATCAAAGAAATCAATAAAGGTTTTAGAACAACTTGTATAATAGCCACTGCTCGTTTTAAGTGAACTCTTCGCTGATTTTCAAGCAATTTCTTGTTAATGTTCAAGTTCTCTGTTGCTGATTTTCAATGTTGTCAACATGTTTTCCCATAATTTCGATTCAATGGAGAAATACTTTTTCAGTAAATTCTTAATTATGGAGCCATTTCATGTGTTAGATTTGCTTTTTTCATTTATGTATCAGAATTTGGATACGAATGACTTCAAGAAACTACAGCAAAAATAAAGCAGACCATGAGATCCTTTCAATCCCAACTCCCGCGTCAAATTTAATTAAAATAAACTCTTTTTGTACAATACAAAAAAGAAAAAAAAAAACAAACAAATAAATATCCATGTAGCAACAGCTCTCAGGCACACCTTCTCTCACACTTGGCGACATGTTGTTCGTTGGAATGTGCAGTAAATTAGAAGCATCTGAGTCTGTGTTGTGTTCATAAGCGGTGGGAACTATGAGCTTTCCGGACCTGAAGCCAGGCCAGACGGGGCCCCGAGATTCTCAACCAGGTGGGTATAAAAGGGAGCTGGGTGAACCCCGAACAACATATTTCCAGTTTGGTGTCTTATAAGCTTCCAGGATTTACGTCACAGTTCCCACCTGCTTAGAACAGCAGCAGGAGGACACCTGAACACATCGTCTCTACTGACTGCAATCCATCACACAACACTGAGGGAGTTTCACAAAGTCAGGGCGAGCACAAATAAAGTCATTTTCTTCATACCTAGGCCCCCTTCTTTGGTTTGAATCAAGTCAGTCTAAAAAGCAATCAGACTGGGAGCTCCTCTGTGATTGTCGCTTTCGAATAAAAGCTATCTATTCATATGCAACTTGTTGATACTCTTCGCATGACCTACTTTGGAGTTAATGTACTTTCGTGCCATTCACAGGGATCTCTAGAATTTCAAATATATCTTTTATTTATTTTTTCCTACCTGGGGAGATTATCTAGCCTTTTTAGGTATTTTTAAAAAACAAAACACAGTATTTTTATTTATCACAGTGAATAGAATGATTTACTCTGGCCTGCGGTTTGTAATGGAAAAATATAAAAGGACACACCAATCTTTAAAAATACAAATAATATTTTCTGAGACCTCAAAGGAAAGACGTGATAATTTAAGAAGTACATAAACATTCAAGATATTGCCCTGAATTGGCCTTTGTGAAACCCCCTCCAAATCAAACCACAAGTAAGACAGGGTTCTGTTTTCAATATTGTATATAGAAACTGATAAATATATGGGGAGAGAAACATGTTTTTTTCCACTACATTCAATCCAAAACAAGCAGCATTTTAAATTGTCAGACAAAAAATATGGCTAACAACCCTTCCTGCCATATATTCAGTATATCAACAGTTACCATAAATATAGAAATTCATTCCTTCCTTTAGCCACTGAAGGGGAACTACAACATAAGTGAGGAACACATTTTACAGAGGGGCAGTAAATCAGTCCATCGGCTGGCATTCTCTCCTGCCTCAAATTTGTGCAAGTCTGGTCTTGTTCCGACTATTCAAATTCTTATATAAATCTGCAAAATATCTAAATACATTGCTTTATCAAATGAGTTTGTGGAGTTCACAGTCCCTGTCTGGTGTGAGATGGTGGGTGAAGTATGGAGTCCTTGTAGCAGCCGGTTGTTATGGAGGACAAGCAGAGGCGTGCTGCTGCCGGCAACCACGTTGTGCCGCTTCTACGTGGTTTTGCTTAGAGTTGCGCTGCATGGCGTTTATCCTTGTTAGCTGTGTGAGCGTCAGAGGCGGAACTGTACAAGAACTCTGTAAGTATGATTTTGTGACGTCGCAACATCCGCCCCTCAATCGAGGATCATTTTTGTTCTCTCACACTCGTTGTGGGCTCATTTTATTACAAAATTTCAAGCGATAATGCTCCGTCGCGTATCTATGACTAACACAGTATTTCCCCATTCTTCCCGCCTGGAAAAAATATGGGGGGGGGAAAGCTTTTGAATTGCGTCCATTTTTTCATATACATGCTTGATTTATATGTTGACCACGCATCAAGGATTCGGGCCCCCATCAGTTCAGTTACCACGTGCGAAGAGCTTATCATAAACTCGTCCTGGAAAGGAAACAGGAAAGGGAAATAAAAGCATTAATAAAAGTATTCTGATGGGACTTAGTTAAAATAGCTTGATTGAATCATTTGGTTGCATGAATTGAATTAAAAAGGAAAGAAGTCTTCCTTTTAGAATTACATTCCAAATCTATTGTTTCAACAAAGGCGAAAACCAATAAAAATCCTGTTGCCGTCAAAAATACTTAAAAGCTGACAAAGCGTGACAAGAATCTATTTTCTTGAACAGCCTTATCTATCATCATTTACTCCGGTAAATCTGACCTTGTGTCACTGATAATGTCCCACAGGCTCTCCAGAAGTCTCCTCCTCCATTTTATCCTCTTCCTGCTCCACATCTTCCTCCATCTTTTCCTCTCCCCCAAACTCCCTGGCTGCCGGAGCGCAGCTCTGGCGGCCTCTCTGCCTCTGGCTGCGGCGAATTTTGTGGATGAGGCCTTTCCTCCTTGGCCCGAAGCAGGGCGTCGGACTCTGGGACGTCGCCGGACTGGGGCAGGGGGACAGCGAGGGACAGGACGAGGACGGAGAGGAGGGCTTTGACCTGAACAGATGGCTATGGGCTGGGGGTGCGACTGAGGTGGGGGGGGCTTCTGCAGCTGGTGGGTGGCCCACGGACGTGGAGGATACGGCTGTGGAGGCTGGTATTTGAGAATCCGTGTGCGGTGGAAAACTGGATTCCGCCGCCTCCAGTTGTTGATATGCAGCAGAGGTAGAGGATATACAAATTGTGGATGAGTCAGGGGCTGCTTCTTCATCCACAAGACCTCTCGGAGGAGAATCTATGAAAATGATGAAATATAAAGAATACGAATGGCGCTGTCTGACTACATGATCTCAAGATTTACTCAGGTGAAATTTCATTCAGGGCCATTTGGTGTGCATTTTTTTCCCCCACCAGGTCCACTGCTCGTCTGGGACTCGTCGGTCATCGGTGGCTCGGCCTCCTCCTGGATTGTTGGTACTGATGCGAGCAGACCTGACACACACGTTGGATTTAGAAAAATGTAATGGCTTGAAATTTTTACTGGTATTCACTTGGTTCATTTGTGACATTTTTTATCATTGGCTCAAATTGCTACATGTGTGTTTCAGGTTAAATACATTTTATTGTTGACAGAAAGTGTGTCTGAGAGGTACCACTGTCCCCATGGCAACATCCGCCATGTGTGAGTTAAGTCTAAAACAGTAACCAACTGCATGTCTGGTCTCTTGGCAGACTGGTTTTCCCAAACAGATGTCTAAATATGTTAGATCCTCTTTATCTTGACCATGAAGTCAATCTTTGAGGGGCTGCAGTTGGGACATTCTACTGCAGTTGTAGCTTGGTTATGTTGACATTTCTATATGACACATACATTTGGACTTTCACTACATTGACTCTCACATGTTTACTTGAATGTGAATATTTCTGGTTTTTTAGTAATTTATACGAGAAAATAAGATAATACTTTATCAACCCTCATAGGGGTGAGTCAAGAAAGGACTGCCGCCCGAACAGGGATTTGAACCATCGGATCAAAAGTCTGATCCTCTACCAACTGTGCTATCCAGGCTTCGTATATAGAGAAGTATAAAGGATTTTAGAGGGCAAATTAGCATTTTTGAGAGTTCTGCAAAATAAACTTGTTAAAATGTCAGGAAATAATCACAAAGAAAACTTGAAACATACAGCAGTGTCAGTGGGCTGCAGCTGGTTAGTTACATAAAAAGTTACCTTCATTACATGCTATTATTGCCTGATCAGATGTCAATGCAGTTGGTAAAACATAGCAGGACACACTACAGTGATGTGACATCACCATCCCTGCCTGCTGTTTACAGCATCAGTCTCACTCTCTGGTTCAACATAGTAGTTCAACAAAGTAAGAATCACAGAGGATTAAAAGTTTTGCACTTGTTTGTCAATACTGACCTTTAAAATAAATGGATATTGGGGACAATAGTTAAAAAGGAATGATCAAAATTATTAGAAGACATCCAAACAAATGCTTTCTAGTCGTTTTGCGTGGTTTTTTTTTTCGTCCCGCGTGGTTTCCAGTGAACTAGACTTACTAAGGCCTCTGTAGTGGGAGAGTTGCTGGTAAACTTGTTTCATCCTTTCGATGTTGAGCCTGCTGGCTTCAGCATGGTTGATCATCGGTTTGGGATAGTCCACTCCCACCACACAGTTGGCTGCCTTCTGGACAGATTCGGGGGCGTTCCACGGTTCGTAGATGTAGCGGTTCGGGTAGTCCTTCAAAATGGGGATGTAACGCCTGGAGAAAGCGTTAAAAACAAAATTGTTTTAACTATTCGCAACTCTAGAAACAGAATTAAATGTAGCTGACAACCATGAAAAGAATTTTCGCATGATGGAAGAAGTCTTCTTCAGATTATAGAACACCTTTTCGGGTATGCTAAATTTCCAACACATCACACAAAAAAACAATAGACCATATTAGATCCCATCCATTCAAACTTAAGGCTGAAGATTTTCAATCAAAATAACAGAGGGGTTTTTGTGTATCGTAATGGGAGTAAGGCGTACCTGATGTAATCTCCAGATGGGTCAGTTCTCCTTCCAAAGCCCACAGGACAGTAGCAGTGGAAGAACTGCTGGAAGAAGGCACTGCAGGACAGCCACATCCAGCTGCCAGCGTTTACACTCCAGTCAGCGTCCAGCAGCAGCTCCTCGAACACCTGCCACACACAAACGTGTACACACTCACCGACTGCTTGACGCAAACTATGCTTCATCCCCACGGCGACGACAATCCTCTGTGTTCTACCTTCATGCCGCTCTCCCAGCTGATCCACAGGTCCCCCCTGGTAAGGAAGCAGGCCACGGCATGTCGGGCCAGGTGGTGGATCCAGCCCTCCTGCCTCAGCTGAGTCATGATGGCGTCGATCCAGGGGAAACCGGTTCGCCCCTCAGCCCATTTGGCTAACGCTTCAGGGTTCTGGTCCCATGGGATCTGGCGATAAGGGAGATAAATGGACAACTGTCTCCTTGCTTCCAAATGGTTACAGATGGCCACAAGTATTGGCAAACAGTTACACGGGTTAAACCTGTCAGACAAGTCTCAAAATAAAAAGCTCAGGGGCACAACAAAGCAGGATTGTGCCAATCAAATTACACAATCAACTCTTTCTTCATGACCCTGAAATTAATGCTGAATAATTTGTATATTCTCTCTCCAACATCATGAAGGTTAAATATCACTCAACCTAATAAAATAACTGTGATATAAACTCAACTGTTTAATTATCTTATAATTCCTGAGGTTTTATTCACACTTGCAATTATAACTTGTGTTTGTGGTGGAAAGCGGTGTTATGCTGGAGCACATTTGTATAAACGCCTTTCTTTCTTATACTCTGCCATTCAATATGCAAGAGTTGAATAAAACAACAAAAAAACTCCCAACAGCTGCAAAGTTGAAAAATGGCAGAAAAATGGTCATCTCAAACTGCATATCAGCTGTCATTTGGATCATATTAGCATATCTGTGTGGGATCTGCCCCAAATAAAAAACAAGATTTGTCAGGAAAACCACACAATAAATATATATATATATATATATATATATATATATATATATATATATATATATATATATATATATATATATATATATATATATATATATATATATATATATATATACACAGATATACACATATATACATATATATACATATATATATATATATATATATATATATACACACA
>CAAKHD010005232.1:113133-156386 GCA_901007705.1 Fistularia tabacaria | reverse complement strand
GGATGCTGGTGTGTGAGTGTGTGTGTGTGTGTGTGTGCTGGTGTGTGTGTGTGTGTGTGTGTGTGTGTGTGTGTGTGTGTGTGTGTGTGTGTGTGTGTGTGTGTTTGACTAATGCTCTTTCTCCGTCTGACCTCTTCCCAGTCAAACGGGTGGGAGGAACAAAAGAGTGGCCTTGACAGAGGGAGAGGAGGAGTGAGACGTAGAGTAAGAATCTATGAAAGAAGGCGACTGTTGTTTTCGGGCTCTCCTCCGCATTTTGCTTGTTATTTTCTCTCAATCTCTTTGTCAGTTTCAGACTCCCTAAACTTTACCAGTGGCCAGAGCATCCTTTTGTGTAACTAACGAACTGAAAAATGAATAAGAGATTTGAAGTGAAGGTGAGCAGGTGTAGAAGGGGAGAAAAAAATACATGAACTCGAGGTCTAACCTTGAAATATTCAAGACGTATTGTAGTATTTGACCTCCTGCAACTTGAGCTTTCAATTTGTCCTAGCTATTTGGGAGGACTAGGGCCTGATAAGCTTTGTATTTGAATAGGAAGTAAAAAAAATCATCGTATAGGGACAGTGGGTTTGTTTTGTTCTTTGTACAGAGGGAAAATTCACCATGATTTAAGTAACTAAACCAAATTAATTTGTGAAATTTGAAATAGGGATTCAGTGTTGGTAAAATCAAATATGATACTGTAATACCATGGTATGAAAAAGAGAGTGTCACTCTCAATTGCAATACACTGATTGAATGAGGTGCTCTCTTCTTTGACTGCTCATCCACTGTAAATTGTAAAAAGGTGACTTGTGTTTGCAACCAAAAAAAGAGAAAGAACCAAAAACAACATCCCCTTTAAGAGGATTGCTTTATTGCTTTGCAATTGTAAAATACCATATATTGAATGCTACCATTCCATTTCCCCAGACTTAAGTGAATTTGCTAATTGTGCATGATTCATTATAGCTCTTATCAATATATCATCCTTAAATTTCCATTGATAACTGGGTCTATTGTTTTGTTTTGCAGGACAAGGTCATCAGGTTATTTCTTCATCACCTTTTTTATCAACACCAGACCATTGCAATCGCATTTCGACAAATCCACCAACTAGATCTCCTGTTGTTCGGAGTAAGCAATCTTTCAGCTCTTGACAGATTTATGTCACATAAATGGAAATTAAATAATGAGAGAATAAATCAGTGAACACAAATATGAAGAAAAATGGCATCCCATTATCCCCAAATAGGTGCTTTTCAAGTAAAATAGTGGTTGCTAATGATTTTAGTGTATTAATACTTTAATACTTTAGGTAATTAAAAAATCATTTAAAAGATAGATATTAATCATGTTATTATTTAGACAATTATGATTCCTGTGCTAAAGGAGCCATTACCTTCAGATAATAATTTGCGCTTTCATTTTTGTGTATCCCCTGGCCATCCAGAGTCCAGGCTGTGCGCATCCCTTCATCTCTTCAGAAACCCCTGACCAGTCAGCAGCTCTTCCAGTAGTTCGCCATGCCGAATGTCTCTTTGCGCCCCCCGTGCCCTCTGAGTGACACGATAGTAGCAGGCCTCATTAGTCATTCTAATTGGTTCCTAGCAACGGTGGTGGTCCGGTCGGTGGTCTGGTGGAAACCCAAGGCCCAGTGAAAACACTGTGCAGAGCATCCTATAGATCAGAGCGGTAAGTCAGGCCCTAAAATAGACAACTGTCCCTTTTTGCTCAATGTCAATATTTTTCACACACGTGTCTCAGTCTACTGCAAGCTTTTATGATTTATAGACTGGAAAGACTTGAGCTTTCATTGTTAAATGTTTCTGGTGGACCTGCTTTCTGTACGAATCCTTTTAATCACATGAGGAATTTATTCCTAAATAAATCGACTCCCTTTTTTAAGTGTTTTGGCTTCCTGTTATGTCAACTAAACTTTGAGCAGAGGGAAACTTAACTTTTCAACTCACAGGGAGGTTTCCAAGCCTTTTTGTACAAGTGTGTGTTCAAACATTAACACTGGGGTAGATTTTTAAATTGCCCATTTTGCTGATATTTGGGGATTTGCATTTGATGCCTGTGCTCTGCTTTGCCAAACAAAGCTTTTCCCAACCACTTTGCGTCTCTGGAAATTGTATGTGTGTCACTGTGTGCACAAGTGTACATGTGTGAATTAGCAAGTGTGTGTTTGTGTCTGTGTGTTTGTGTCTGTGTGTTTGTGTCTGTGGGCTGTGGTGTCTTTAGCTTACGGGGAATCCATCAAAGCTTATCATTGTAAGTAAACATGACAGAGTGGACAAAATGTCTTGTGCGCCGCCAGACCTGCTATCTTACCACAAGCCATATCTGTGATGATGGACTGATGTGGCGCTGGCTTGGACGAACCAGAGACTGAGTGTGAGAGTAGGAGTGAGTGTTTGTGAGCGTGCATGGACACATGTACGCAAGAACACACACTTCAAAAGGAACACACATCAAGACACTCCAGACACAGTAAGCACACTTAATGTGGCCCTTAAATCTTTTGACTCTCAATGGAATATTAACTTTACAGTATGAGAGGTTGATTTATCTACAATTTGGTAGCTGCAGTAAATCATGGCGATATTAAGATTTTTTTTCAATTTTCTTTCTTTTTTTTTTGCCTGGCACATGGTTATACATGCAGACTTTTTTTTTCACTGAAAGCTGTTACTGCACAGGACAAGCCTATTTTTATGGTACCAGATCATAGGAGAGATTTATAACTTGTGTAAGCAAATTGATAAAGAGCTGTACCCGCTATCAAGCCTTTGGTAAGCGTTTGAATTTAGACTTTTGCTTCCTTGACCTGCAAGTTGTCATGTAAGTGGTGATTTGGAACTGAATGTAACTCCTTCTATGGATTTTTTGACTTCTTGTTTTATTACACATGTATGTGGTAAGGTTTCTCTACTTGTTACAACACCACTGATAAGTAGGGTAAACAATGCTATTTGCTCCCTCACCACGGTCATGTGATCAAAAAACACAGATGAAAACATGTGTGCGTATTGAAGACAGTGATATTCTGCTGAAATCCATCTTTCCTACGGCTATCCAATTTCTGCCTCAACTTGTGGCTGCTGCACGATTGTGGACATTTTAGGTTTGAGGCCTAAACCCAGACACTGATAACCTTTTGCTTGTGGCTCAGTTCCTGGGTCAAAAAGTCACATGCTTCATTACCTCTGCAGGGCAGACTGACAGCGGGTGCAGTGGCATTGAATGGTACTCAGTACAGAGCTGTTTCATTCCCCCCAGTTATTGTGATACTGGTAAACCAGCTAGGTGTGTGTTGGTTTGTATGAGTGTGTGTGTGTGCACGCGCACATGTGCGCACTTGCAGGGGAGTCATTAACCTCATGGTAATCTAGAAGGGGGTCTTTCAGTCAGCCTGAACTCCACTTGACCACCAAAGGAGTGGCATGGCTCTCTGTCATGCAACCATTGCAACACCATGGTCTTGATGGATGATTACAGCTATAAATATAACACATTACAAATTATAATGTCATTGACAAAAATTACCTCAATTTTCAAGCTGTTCATTTTACATTTTGTTTCTGGAAGATATTAAGATCAAGGGAGAAAGAAACATCTGAAAGCACCAAAATACACAACATATTATGAAACCAGTTCAGCTGCCTTTTGAGATAGCAATTTTCTTAGCTGGACTATACTAAAAGTCAATCTGAGGAATGCTTCAGACTTTAATTTGATCAGTAAAGTATTACACAAAGATTTAATGCTGATAATCATCTAATTCCTTGAGCTTAATTTCTTTAAAAATGGAAGGGTTAAATTACTAAGCTTTGTTTTGTAAATATATCACTTCCCTTTATAAAGAGCTCTGTCTGTTGTAGACATTGCTGTAATTATTGATTTCAGATTATATGAAATGTCTGATTGCCCTAACTTCAATGTGTGGCAGTATGTGATTTGGGTAACCTTTCTAATCTTTAATTTTTTTGTTGTATAAGTTTCAAATGGTCAGTATTGTCATCCTTGAAAAAAACATCTGAATGTATGGCTTAAGCTTCAAATGGCAGACATGGCTTATCTAACAAGTTTATTTTAATTTTCTCTACTTGTATAAAGACCAGGAGTTATGATACTGTTGCTGTTAGCTGAGAATAAGTCTTCAATATCTATATGTGGACCAAATATGTAAAGAAGAGAAGGTCAACCATCTTCAGTTAACCAGAGTGTTAACCATCAGGGGATAGTTTACATCCATAAACTCCCCGTCTCAGATCGTCAAGCATAAAGGTACAGCAAGAGAGTCCTGCTTCAATTCCAGGGGTTGACAAAGGCTTTTCCGTGTGGAGTTTTTATGTTCTTCCCATATCTCATGGGTTCTCTCTGGGTTCTGCGGTTTCCTTCCATGGTCCAAAAGCATGCAGAAGGTTAATTACAACATTCTAAGCTGACTGTTGGCCTAGAAACTATCCTAACAAGGTGTCGGAAATTCAAATAAAATGGAATTCTGTGTTTGTATGATGAGATAGAGCATTTTTTTTAGTGTAATCACATAAAATAGTATGCTGTTTCAAAGAGGGCTGTTGATTTCCTGCAAGAAGTGATAATTCATTTTCAAACTTGAGCAACATATATTATCTTTATTTCAAAGTTTTTAAATTGAAACCACTTTGTTAAATTGAAACCATTTTTCCAGTGTACACAATTGCTGCCATCAGGCCTGTCTTCCTGTAGTTGCCATGTTTTCCAAATATTTTCTCCAGGTTGTCTGGTTTTCTCTGCAGTCTAAAAGCAGTGGGGAAGAATGATGACGTGGACCTGCTGCAGCAATTGTCCACCCACTGATATAATAAAGATTTTTACAAATTCAGAAACACCACCTGGAAATGTGTCTGTTCTATCCTATATTAATTTGTTGTTGATGAAGAAAAAAGCAAAATTTTCATGTAAATGTGCATGTTTATTATTATTATTCTATGTGTCAACTACTATTCAAAGATCATACAGTAGAATTTCTCAAGTTTTCTCTCACTTATTGAATGGCAATAATACCTGACGTCTACATGAGGCCCTCCTTCATAGCCCATGAACACCCCCAGGGCAGGTATCACAATCATTGTAGTTTGCACCCAAACCACTAGATGCCCCCAAATCCCATAAACTGACCCTTTCACGGCTGACATACAGTATCAGCAAAAGCAAATACTGTGTGTTTGTTTTGATAGCTACATAAACTACACCTGTTAGCTAGCAGGAGTAAAAATATGGTCTCAATAAGTTATTCAACTAAAATAATAAGTAGTGATTTATCCTAAGGCTAGCTAATAAAGAGCAAGCATCGACCTTGCTGGACTTTGTCTCATTTGCTCTTGCAAGCATTTGCAAGGCTTTAATTTCATCATTTTAAATCAAACTTAACTGGTACTGCAAGCCAGAATCATCCTCAGCTTTGATATTGTCATATTTTGGATCCTATTTAACTTCAAAATCTCTGAAACGCATTCAGTGTTGCAGAGTACAAAAACATCCCATCAGATGAAGTGAACGGTAAGGACAGATTCATAACCATCTGTTTCAGTCATTTTTAAAAGAAAACTTTTTCACCCCAAAAAAAAATTCTTCATCTGTGAGAACTGATAGCTGCTGATCCATGTTTCATTTAAATAATCCTGACCTTTAACTCCATTAATCATGTTTCTTATCCCTTAAATGAGTTTGTATGCAACCCTCTGCTAGCATCTTCACATCATCTTGTAAAACAAGATAGAAAAACTGTCTAAAAGAAGTATTGTCACATTTAGTCCATGAGTTTGTTCATTAGAATGAATTATGAGCCCAACTTAGCTATCAATCATCATTTGTGTGACATATTTGTTTTCAATGTTTAGGTTCTGCGGCTTCCCACTGCCAGAGTGTTCTTGAAATTATCAGTGCTTGTAGTCTAAGCTAGTTGCGGATGACGTCCGAGCAAAATGATTTTAGATCTCTTCAAGGTCTGAGCACAGTCTACCAACTACAGAAAAGATAGTAGCACGATAGCATCTGTATTTACTCTGATTTAACAAAACAAGCCAAAATGCAACATACAGACTTGAGATGGTGCTTTCAATTTAGATTTATTTAATGCTTACATGTCTCCCTCACACATCATGGTATCAAGGTAATAAACCCTTTTGTAATTTTTTAAGTCTTGAATTTAAAAGACTATTTGAATACATATAAGGATAAGTTCACAGTGCCTGCAATGTCAGAGACTTGGATAATTGAAAAGAAACAACTCGCAGAAGAATTGGAAGGCTATGAAACTTTTTTTTTCAGAACAGACTTAACAAAAGAGGTTGCTTTGTTAGTTCGGAATGGTTTGAGGTGTATGGTAATTGCAAACATGACCCTTTCAATTGAAAACTCAATGGAGTGTCTAACCATTGAAATAGGAACTGAAAACTCAAAAACATCATAATTAGTTGTATTTATCGGACCCGGGTGGTTGTTTAGAACTGTTTAATCAAAGGATTTCTGAATTACTCGGGAGGACACATAATCATAAGTTGACTTTGGTTTGTGGCGAATTCAACATGATTTTGTCAAAAACTAATGATAATGTAAATACTTCAGAATTTGTAAACACAATGTTCAGTGTCAGTTTTTACCCCTTGATTTCGAGACGAAGTAGAATAACTTCAGATAGTGTCACCTTGATAACATATTTGGAAATCAAATTGGACTAACCACAAAGAGTGGACTTCTGTTAACGAATATTACAGACCATCTCCTTGTTTTTGTAGTAATAGAAATGGGAAACTATAAGCAAACTCAATCACAAATGGAATTCTTGAATTATAGAAATAAAGCACCCCCCGCTATTGAAGCTGTGACAAATTAATATGACTGGCGAGACATTTATGTTGACAATGTTAATGATTCTTATCATAACTTTTATAGAAATTGTCATGAGGAAATATAACTATTATTGTCTTCTAAAAAAATGTAATCGCAGAAAAAATTCAAAACCCTGGATGACTAAAAGTTTGGTGAAGATTTGTAGAAAGAAAAATAATTTGTACAGATATTTTATTTAAAAAAAATCAAACCAACGAAAATGAAATAAAGTAAAATAAAATAAATATAAATTGATACAATCATTGCAACAACAAAAAAAGATTATTAGGATAAGTTATTGTTGGAATATAAAAATGATATCAAAGCAACATGGATAATAATAAATGGAGCAATGGAAAATAAAAAAACAAAACATCTCCCAACAAATATTAAAAATTAAAATGAGGCTATTGAAAGTAAAACAGGATTTAGGAGCAATTATTCAACTACATCAACTGTTATGGAATTTGTTAAACATGTTGCAACAGCAGTAGATCAAAAATTAAATACAGTAGGTGTGTTTATTTATCTGAGTAAGGCGTTTGATACAATTGATCATGCTCTTCTGGTAAAAAAATGCAATCACTATTGCCTTCGGGGTAAAGCTAACCAATGGTTACAAAGTTATTTATGTGACAGACTTCAATATGAAACAATCAACAACACAGATTCATGGTTTAAAAAAGTAACATGCAAAGTTCCACAAGGCTCTGTCCTTGGACCAAAATTATTTACTTTATACGTTAATTACATTTTTTCTGTACCAACGCTGTTTGAATTTATTATGTTTATGGATGATACTTTTTTTTTTGCTCTGGAAAAGATATTATAGACTTAGTGGCGGTTAGGGAAAATGCATTTTCTTTAATCAAAACGTGGTTTGACCATAATAAGTAATCCCTAAATGAAAATAAAACTACATTTATTATATTTTCAGGTAACAGAAATATTGGTCAGGTAAAATTACATTGAAAAGGTATAGAAATTCAACATGTTTCTGAAGCAAAATTTCTGTGGAATCATTGCCAGTAAACTCTTGGAAAACCACATATTTGAATTTGTAAAACATAAAGTTTCCAAATCCATTAGGATACTGTATAAAACAAGAGATGTATTGAACAAAAAAGGATTGTATTTGCTATATGCTTCTTTAGTAGTGCCATATTTTTCATACTGTCTGCATTGAGTCTCTATTTAAGCTGCATTAAAAAAGGTTATTAGAATAGCTAATAAAGTAGGGTTCTTTCAACCAACTAATGATCTGTTTATACAGACAAAATCGCTTGAATTGAAGGATGTTGCATATATTAAAATGTTAGAGATACTTTATAGAATTAAAAATAATTTGGTTCCAAAAGGCATACAAAATCTGCTTAAACTAAGAGTGTTTATTCAATTTTGAACACCCTAAAGTAAGAACAAATGTAAAACAAAGATGTGTCTCAGTCATCAGTGTGAAATTATGGAATGAACTAAGAGTAGAACTCAAATCAAGTACTTCTTTCTTTTCCTTTCGGCTTTTCCCTTTCAGGAGTCGCCGCAGCGAATCAACCTTCTCCATCTAACCCTATTCTCTGTATCAAATCAAGTACTTCTTTATTATTGTTTAAAAGAAACCTAAAGCATAAGTCTATTACTGATTATCAAAATGACATGTAAAACTTTAATGTTCTTTTGTTTATAAAAAGTAATTGTGTTTTACTGGCCTGAAATTGCCAGTTTCTGTAAACTAATTGCGATAGGCATATTTAAGCATGCTTCTGCCTATTCCTTTTTTGGTTAGATTATTTTTGTGTTGTGGATCCATGTACAAAATTGAAGAATCTTGACCAAAAATAAACCAAACCAAAAAAGAGCAACACAGCTGAGGTGGTTTTCTAATTAGTATATATTTTTTGCTACCAATAACAAGAACCAATATATTCAAGAACAGGCATCTCAGTGGCTTATCTTATGATTGTGTGTGTGTATATGTGTGTTTGTTTGTTTGTTTGTTTTGATTTCAGCATGACAACTGGCATGTGATGTCGCAAGGCACCAAAGTGAGGTCATGATGTCACAAGGTTGTTGTACCGACTGCTCCAAAATGCATTAATGGACAGCAAAAAAGTAAAAGAAGTACAAGGACATTTATATGTGAACAATTTCTGTGACGACAACAAACAAGAAGCGGAAATAGAGCTCAAAGGACCCAGACTTCTAATGTAATGCAAGTTCTAAATACCAACTAACATACAGCCTCATGAAAAAAGCGGAGGAAATTATCTCAGTGGATAAATCTCGACAGGCCAGAGGATATATGTGTTTTATGTCATTCTGAAAGGCCAAATGCAGCAGTGATGTACAACTGACACGTGTTTTCAGTGTCAAGCAGCACGGTACGAAACATATTTGCTCCTGATGATTTTCTGCTGTGCTCCTCTTCATATATAAATACCTGAGATTTGACCTTGATTTAAATTTCACTGTGCAGTTATTCACATTGTGATCCTATTAGGCTACATGTGGGCCCAAAAAAGACTTTGGATGTATAAAGGCAGGAGCGGATAAAACACGAAATACCAACATATAACATTAAAAAGAAATCTGAGGATTCAGATAGATTCTGCTTTCAAGTGCAGTGAAAACTAAGGGTGTCAGCTTAAAAAAAGGTATGATGGGCAATTAGCTGAACAATTGATTTAATTTCTGGGGATGAAGGAATGTGGAGTTCATTATGCAAAGCTTTGACCACAGTCTCAGTGTATAAAAGCCCCTGATTTAGCCTGTTTTCATAGTCTGAGACCCATATCTTGAAAGTATTCAAGAGTCTAACAAAAAGTGGAATATCCTCAGTTTTGTCCCTCTGCACAAAAAAGGTAGAAACTGTTAGAAAAATTAGAATGAACATTGGGATCAAAGGGTGGTAATGCCTTTCCTTTGTCTGACTCACATAGAGATTTTAATGGACATGAAGAGGAAGATGATACCCAGGGCCACGGGGTCCTTGCCAACACAAACCCAGCTTATAACCGAACAGTAACCCACAATCCTTTGCTCCAAAAACGGTGGGGGGAGGAGGGGGTGGAGCAGTTGATGAGAGTCTGAGCAGGCCAGAGAAGGGACATGCTGGCGCCATGGCGATCTCTAAGACATCTTATCTCCTCTCTCACAATGATAGTGCCTGTCAAAATAAATGCCAAGATACATAGGAAGCCAACAACTGGTTAAGTCTAGTGCTGTCCAATCCCATAGCCAGCCCTGTCTTCCCACCTTGGAGGCCCCTCAAACATAATTGCTCTTTCCCTTGGACAGTTTTCAGTTCAAGCAAGTTTAATTGGCCTACAGGTTAAATCTTAAATACATTGAAGTAAATGTAATGATATGGAGTATGTAAAGTAAGTCATGTTTCTGTAAAGTCAAGAAATTATTCATAATGAAAATACCTTGATATATGATAATACATATCTTAAAACACACAAACACACAAAATTGTTTGGACATAGTTATATTGATTACTATTCTTGTTCTTGTTTTTGTTTTGTTTTTAATTCAAAATGCAACGTTCAATCATAAAATGGGGTCACGTGAGTTACAAAAAGCCATAGTGGACCAAACGTGCATGATCTCAACTTTCCTGTATGCTGTGTGTTGTAATCTTCTCTTCGATTTCTTTTCGGTTGTTCCCTTCAGGGGTCACCACAACGAATCACCTGCCTTCAACCATATCCTCTTCTCTCAAAACCAATTCCATGTCCTTTCTCATGACATCCACAAATCTCCTTTGTTGTTCTTCTATTTCTCCTCCTGAGTAGTTCCAACCCAAGTATCCTTCCAATATATTTACGATCCCTTCTCAGTACAAACATCTCAGTCTGGCCTCTCTGACTTGATGCCCAAAACATCTAACATGTGCTTTCCCTCTGATGGACTCATTCTTTATCTTTTCCATCCTCCTCATTCCCAAAGAGAACAACAACATCTAGGTCTCTGCTACCTTCAGCTCTGCGTCATGTCTTTTCTTCAATGCCAGTGTCTCTAAAACATGAAATGATCGCTGATCTCGCCGTCGTCTTCAAGGGCCTTTCCTTTTAGTTTGGCTAATGTTTTGAAATATGTGTTGTAAAATGTCGCCATCTTGTGACCGCAGTTGTAAATGAGGACACAGGGAAGACACGCCTATATAGTAAATCTGTTTTTAATCCAAATTTTCTTGCGAACATCTGCTAACAAGGCAGACTTTATAAAATGTGTTATTTAATCGTTTATTTTTAATTACTGCTAAAAATATTCCCTGACCGGGAATCGAACCCGGGCCGCGGCGGTGAGAGCGCCGAATCCTAATCACTAGACCACCAGGGAAGATAACTCGATTTAATAGCACATAGAATTCAACCAGATACCACACCTCAATATCAGTTTTGTTTTATGACTAATGATTAAACTCTATCTACCATCAGTTCGAAAATAAAAAGATATCATCTAAACTCAGATAAAGAGACAGGTAGATGAGATGAACTCTCAGACGAACTGATAGTGTCTTCTGAGGTCATGCGTTCACAACACGCAGAGACGCAGAGACACAAGAGGGCGTCGATGTTGGGGTTCAAGCTTGACGCTTCAGTTTCGGGATGAGGATGCTAACAAGGTATGTGGTGCGATTTAAGCAGAAAAAACGATTTCACCGTGGTTCTGTTCGCCCGAGAAAGCTTTATTCACTGTAGCCACATGCGTTTTGTCGAACTGTTAGCGACTGAAATAGTTCATGGTAAAATAAAAAAGCCGCCTCGGCATGGGTTCACATTATTGTCTCGACCGGGTCATTGTCTTGTAAACAAAGTGAGCGGCTAGTGGCGCTAGCATCAGCTGGGATACTGGACCTTGCTCACACCGCTTCCTGCAAGCAGACGGGAGCACGGATTGCTTAACGGGAAGCTAAACTCGATATTATCTGGTCACCGCCGCGTTTTCTTCTGAAGCCGCCTTGTACTCCGCACGGGAAATACCGGGCACCCCGGTGCAGACTGAAGAATGTAGCTAGGAGGTAGTAACGTCTAGTTTTGTTTTAAAAATGTACATTTTCTACATGCTTTCCCCGTATGTACGTTACATAAGACACAGGACTGGTTCAAGCGAGGTTACCCAAATTTGGGCTTGTATTATGCGTTTTCCAATCGTTTCCTTCCCGATAATCCCGTGTCGGCACAGCTAGCATACAACGTAAGCATAGCCGTGCCATCCGGTGTTTACATCAGTCCTTTTCCTCAAACGTATCTATAATAGGGGAGTCTGGACTCTTTTGTAGCATTATGTAACGCAACTAATGTAACGGAAGAAGCACTAACTGTGAGCAGATGTTCTTCGCCTATTGCAGAATGGTGCATTTTGCATGCTGTTGGTCAGTCATTGGCAGCGGCGTGGACTGACATGCTTATTGGAATAGGACGCTTTCAACGCCCTCCACTTAGGCTGATGAGGCTTCGGCATGTGCCATTGCAGTGCAGCAAATGTTGTCGACTGAGACAACCCTTTACTAATCCTATCGCCTTTTTCCGCCGCAGGTCAAGGGAGAAGTGTGACAGCACTGCCTGAATCGTCTGCTGGCTTGGACACAGTGTTGTGGGTGGATGTGTATATGGGTGTGCGAGTTTTTTCTATAGAATTAGGACCCAGGCCTGATGGAAAAGAGAGACCGAAAGCCGGGATATTTTGCAAGGTATGAATTTGTGTAATTTGTATCTGTATTTTAGGTTATTCAAATCACAAAC
The DNA here is from genome assembly GCA_901007705.1 of Fistularia tabacaria. NCBI lineage: Eukaryota > Metazoa > Chordata > Actinopteri > Syngnathiformes > Fistulariidae > Fistularia > Fistularia tabacaria. Next base: position 143,775 of record CAAKHD010005232.1, on the reverse strand, counting down.
TGGATGTTTCTCCCAATTTGTGCGTATGCTATTGTTTGTGCAATTTGTGTCATTTTTTTGGTCCTTTGCATCTGTTTTTTAGGTTATTCAAAGTACAAACTGGATGTTTCTCCTAATTTGTGGGTATGCTATCATTTTCCTCCATGAAATTATTTTTTGTTTGTAAACCCCCAAATCACAACTTACGTGTGTCCTCGTGCCGTATGTTCTGTTGTTTCAACAGATTATTTTTCAGCTGTAGTCCAGTCATCTCAATTTTTTGGGACATATTTGACACAGTTTAATATCAATTTTGGAATGAAAATGAAGTAATCTAAATAGTGTAAATACCAGAGTTCCCTTGACATCAGCCACTTTAGTTAAACAGCCAATATTGTCACGGTAGAACATAAAATTGTTTGCAAATATTATTTTCTGTGAAATAAATAAATAAATTGTCCTGTCCCAAATGATGACATGCAACAGTGTGAAGTCCAAAGCCTTTGGGATCCAATATTTTTTTCTTGAATTACTCTTTCAAATCACAGTTTTACTTTTCAGTTTGGGTTCATGTCTAATTTTGGGCCCCCGCATTCTGCCGTGGAGGTGCAATAATCAATAATGTAATTTACCCTTTTATCAATCCTGGGCTAATCTTGTTTAGTCAACTTTTTTTAAGCGCTGCCGCCTCCTGAAATGGTGTCATAAAGAAAGGCGAATCGTTGTTAAATCACATCATGGCACCCTTGGTAAAATTGAAGAAGCCCTTCGGATGAGAGATTGCATTTCTTCAAGGAGAGAAACAAAGTCCACTTGCCACAATAAGATTTGACGACGATTGACCATGAACTTTCACAGATAAAACAAGGGTGATTTGTCACATCAGATGAAAATTGACAGACTGGGGATGATGCTGACTTTCAAATTTGATTTGTTCAGCATTTTGAAATGTGATACTGGGCTTTGTGTCAGGGAAAAGGGCTTGTCACAGTTACAGTGCATATTGCTGCAAGAGATATCCATGGCATAAGGAAAGAGAAGCCCTCCATCTGAGGTGCTTTCACATCTGCATGATAGATGCAGTCATGACTGCACATGCGTGTTAATGGCATTGAATATTGACAGAAAATAAATGTAGTTGTGTTATTTGGGCATTAATAAGAAGTTGTAAAATTTGTCTTTTCTGTTTTAGTTACTATTCATTTGATTTTGCAATAATGCCTTTACATCTTACATGATTGATTTAAAATTAAGTTTTAAAAAGGGCAGAGAACACATTAATATTTGTGATGAATTATATCATTATCTTTTTAAGACCACTCTGTGTCTCAGTTGAAGATAAGATGGGTATAGCGGTCAAAGTATAATATTTATCCACTTGAAAGTGCCTGGGCTGCCATAGCTCAATTCTGTTCACTAAAATCACACCTGCTGCCTACATACTGTATATATGTCCCCCGCACATTCCCTTCATGAGATGGAAAAAAAAGAACTTTGGGATCATTTTTCATTTCCAGCACTTTTTTTAATCGTCGGGTTGAGTTTGACTTTCAAAAAATAGGGATTTTGTTTTAACAGCATGCAAAATATGTATCAAAAACAAACAGTTAATGGCCTGTCTCGTTGATCTTGTGCTGTGGAGGTACGGGGCTTTCCAGTGGGTGTTATTGAAAAAGGAATTCATTGAGGATTATTCAGTATTTTAGTTTTTTTGACAGGTCTATTATTCATATGCAGCACAGAGCACCAGAAGCAAATCTAAGTGCAGTGAATGATCAGCTAAAGGTTTCAGTGTTGTGTCACATTGTATGGAAACTTGTGATGTTTGGCAGGAGTTTGTAACCATTTGCCAGATGATAGAGACTGATTGCATGATAATTATGAAAAACTCAGTCAGAGAAATATTTCAGCTCTTTTAACTTCAGGAGATTTATAGATGAACCCTTCTACTTCTAACAGACAGGAAGCAACTGAGAGGTCAGACGTGTTGCTATGTGCTCAGTTTAGTCACTATTATGATCATCAGCTCTCTGTTTTGTTTTTGGGTTTTTTTTTCGAATAAGACCTCATTTTGATTTTAAATCTATTGCTGTTTTAAACATGGTAGTTCATGAAATCTTCCTTAGCCTGTATCCATTTACTTGTCAGGTTTATGTTGTTAGTCTAGTGTGAACTGGCCATTTGTTTAGTTTTTTTTCATATAGGCTTTATTTGATTATGTTGGAAATAGTATATTACTGAGAGAACCTAATTTTGACGAGCATCATATGTCAGTCATAGTTATCATGAGGTAATCAACATATTAGGTTTTATGGTTAGCAGAATTGGGCTTTATATCCTACCGCTTGCAAACCTGTGTCAATGGAAAGGTAGCTGCTGCTATGGAAAATATGTGACCATATCCTGGAAGGGAAGCTGTCCTTATCTACCAGAGCAGCTTCAACTTGTCCTAACAAATAGACCAAAGGTCAGTGTTGTGCATAAACAGAGCGGACCAATAAAATACATTTTCATGAGCTTTGTTGTGCTAAACCAGTGCACAAGTATTGGAACGTTATATTGGAATGTTATTTGGCTCGGGAAGCCTTACAGTCGTTTCTAAGTGAAAGGAAACATCGAGCATCTGCTTTAGATTAAGAACCAAGTTAGAGAAAACGGCTGAGGAGAGGGAAGGCAAGAGTTAAGATGCGCTAGAAAAGGTGAGTTAAAGAATGTGAAACAACCCAGGCTGAGACAGATGGTGTTGTTGAGAATTGTTGTTTGAGTTCACCAACAACTGTGCACTGCATCAGTGGAGGCAGGAGAGTGACCTGAGGCTGCTGGAGAGCCCCGGGCACTGTCTGTCTGCGCCTTATCGACCCTCTCATGCTTTTTCCATTACAGCACTTGAAAACATAAGATGCTTCTCTCTGGGTTTTTCTTTATCCCTGCTTTGCTCAAGACTGTTCAGGGCAAGAAAATTGCTATCACTTCCAACAATTACAAATCAATATGGCTTTATAGGTGCTCCGCATACTCGTATTTATTGTAAAGTTTTCCTATCAGCATGCATTTTCCATTAATATAGTGCTAACCTACAGGTCTGCCATGTCATGCCACCTCAGCAGTTTGCTGTTCTCAACCCCTCAGAGAACCCTAATTTATAAGGTGACCTCATACTCTGAAGCATAAATGATTAAACAACAGCAAAACAAAAGAGGGGAGAGGAAACCTACCACTGACCCAACAAATGAAGTAGTTAAAAGTCACTGTGGTAACTTAAAGCACACATTAGCTGCAGTTGTGTGGCAGTACTTGCACCAGTTGGTATTTTAGCAAGTTCAATCGACCCACACTGCTGTTGCTTGCAGCAAATCCAGTAGTATATGGTTAGATTTTTGACTTGAAAGAAAGGTTGTTGCAGTACCATATGTTGTATGTTTGATGGAATGTCCCTGATCTGGCATCCCATCAGGCTGAAGAGGCGAAGACAACTCAAGCAGAGTCAGTCAGAGAAGAATGCAAATGAGCCAACCCCTACGGTCATCTCCTGTCCAGATATCCCCAACAATAGTGAAGCCAACAAGAAGACAGACCAGCAGAGACTAAAGACCTCGACAGGCTCAGGTAAGGCCTGCATCAAAACCCCATCAATGACTGGGATTACATTCACAAATATGTTGTATTGAAATCATTTGACTTGTCAAAGGGTGATTAGAAACAGTCAATTTGTCATTTTAATTAAACTAGTTTCGTTTATCAACAAGTTATTCGGTAGGTAAGACCTCAGGATTAGTCAAAATATACGTTTTCCTTCAGTCTTTTTAAATTTCCATTTTTCCTCCAAAAAGTTAATCAAAGAATGTCAAAATCTTTACATTTGACAACCTGGAAAGTAGTCAAATGTAAGTTAAGTGTCCCTTTAGTCCAAAACATTTTTCATTAGTGTGTTACAACTGTAAACCATTTTCTCCTGCTGTCTTTCTTTCTCTTTTGAATTAATTGATTATCTACCCTCTGGTGAGCAGCACAAATAATCTCTTGTTTTTGGATAAATTTGTTGTGAGGGTCAGTCATCATGTTGAACCAGGAAGTTGCATAACCCTCATCCTCCTTTTTTTTTAAATAATCATCAATGGATGATTTCTTTTTAGCAGCCGGTATGAACAGCTATTTGTGTGTTTAAACAGTAGCAACAGAAAAACAGTCATATATTTGAAATTACAATTTCTGCATTGATTATTTAGAAAAGATCCTCTGTGACCAGAGAAACTACCTCAACGATGAAAGCGTTCACTTGTTTCCTATAGAAAGTTTGTTAGATGTCCCTTGCTTTATTCTGAAGATAATCTGCCTGACTTTTGAACTGATCATTACTTATTACTCATATTACTTATTTTTTGTGTAATACAATCATGACTCTAATATACAGACATATATATATCTCCTGTTTCTCCTAAGGCCGACCCAACAAGACACAAGTCTTTACTTACTTTCAACCAAAAGACAAGGGTTCACGGTGTATTAGTGGTCACAATCACGTTCAAGTCCACTGGAACAGTCGCAGTGTGCCTTGGGTTGGACATAGAGCAGACACAGCTGGAGCCGGGTAGTCTACTGCTCAGTCATGCCGCTCTGTTTCCATGGAGGAGGCAGGTTAGGGAGTGGTGTGCTAATAGCTTCTGTGCTCTTGGCAAGAAGAAAAGGCTGACTACTGCAAGGGTCAAGCTGTTGTGTAGTCAAGATAACTGTTGCAGTGTGTGTGCAAGACTGTTGAGTGTTTAGATAATGATTCAAAAACATGATTAGAAAAACAAACATAATGACAGAAGTTACTGTTTTTTTGCTTTTTAAATAGTGATGTGTTATTGCAAGGACAGTTTCAAAATATATACAGATTGAACAAGTTAGATTATTTGCTGATGTCTAACATTTGGAGAGATTAAGTTGATTATTGAACATAAAGCTGATACCGCAATGTATTGAGACATCCTGCCAAGAATAAATCTACCTCTCCGAGTCTCCAAAACTTAACACAACAAGGCAAGTTCTCTCAAACACCCCCCTCGTCCTCACAGCCTGTCTCTCAGAAAACAATCTTGTGAAAATACCAGGTAAATCCCTCTTGTGTGCGATTTCTCTGTCAGTTGTCTTCCTGCTCTCTTCCTGTCAGGCTCTTGGAAAAATGGCAAAACTATTTTCAATTAAGTTTCTTTTTGAGCTCTGCACCATCTGTGGCCGAGGCATGTGTTCTCGGCAACTCCGGTCGGGAGCCAGGTAGCTGTTTTGAACTTTCACAAGTTACCAATTCAACTTTTTAGACCTTCTTTCAGACACCAAAGGCATGAACCTGAGGTTTTGAGTGTTGATTAAAAGTTTTGTCTTCCATTTTATTCAAGGGTAAAGGCATTTTCCTTTTAACGAGGGGAAACATCCCAACTTGATCAGTTATAAACCCTAATTGTTTTGATGTGTGGTAAATGGGGTGTAAGGTTTTTTCTTTCGAAGTTTTCAGAAATTTTCACCTCTGAGACAAGTGGTACTCTTCCCTTAAAGGCATTTATCCCTCAAGCTACTTTTTACAGATGGAGAGACATGCTGTCATTTTCCTAATTTGGTTCACAAATGAAATATTGCTTGTGTTTCGATCAGGATTCCCATCACTTTCCGACTACCCTTTTTAAAAATTTTTTATTTTTGTTTGATTTCCAGACGATGGCTGTAAAACAAAACATCAGGCAAAAAAGGAGAAGAGGAGGCCTCCAGGGACCGTGGAGTACATTGTCAGTAATGAGTATTTAACACTTGTTGCATATCTCGTCGCTGAGTTCGTGCATCACACGGTATTTCAGCTGTGGATGTGAATCCTGTCCTCAGGGACATAACTTACGTGTTGTTATAGGTGGGACCTAATGACTCCTTCAACAGTATCGCCCTCAAGTTCAACATCACCCCCAACAAACTGGTTCAGCTGAACAAGCTGTTCTCTCAAAGTGTCTATCCTGGTCAGGTGAGAATGATTGGTGGTGCTTTTTTTTTATTTTTGGGGATGTTGCTTTGTCATAAATTAATGAAAAAAAAAACAAATAATTGTTATATCAAAATAGAAAAAATATATTTTTACCATATTAGATTGTGTATCCCAGTTAAAAGTTGCTCAGTGTATTGATCTATTGTGCAGCTGTGAGTGTGATTGGAAGACTAGCTAATCGGTGGTCACCCATCCCTTTTACAGAAGCTGTTTGTCCCTGATGTGAGCCAGTCAGAGACAGATTTAAAGTCTGCTGGTTCCTCTGATCCGTCCCTCACGAATGATTTATCTGAGGAGGCATCACATGTAAGTTAAAAAAAAATGGTTCTTCAAATCTGATATAAAAATATTATGAAGGATGAAATTTATTTTTGATGGTACTGTAGTTGGGCTATTGATTGAATACTTTATCTGTTTTAATAATTGGTCCAATAATTAGAATCATAGAATGTAGATTGAATATTTTTTATTTCTTGTACAGTAGGAACTAGAATAGATTGTGCAACTTAACTTTCGTAATTGGAGGGGAAGAGATTTAATATTTAAATACTGGTTCATTTAATGCAACAACAATGTACAGCCTTGTAGTATGCAGACATTCCACACCAGCTTTGGAAGCTCAGCAAGGAGCACTGGTTCTCCTCCATTGTCCTGGACATATGGGAAATAGCCCCCACTAATGTAGCGCATTCAACACCTTGCGGTTTCAAAGTGCTTGACTCTGGATTTCACATACAACTGTTCACTCACACACCCAGTGGGACACCCTCTCTGCCAATTGATCCACAACCACCCCCAAACTCATGATAACCCCTGTCTCCTTTTTGCTTCATACTGGTTTTGAAGAAAGAAAAGATACTTATTTTTGCTGGGAATTGAAATCTCTCCGGACTAAATCAAATTGTTACTATTTCCTTCTTCTTCTTTTTAAAAATTTTTTTTAGTCCACTTACATCAGATGTCCCCAACTGCCATGCCGCGGACCACTACTGGGCCGTGGACTCCTTGTTACCAGGCTCCAAAGACAGAATAAAGCTGTTTAAAATTAAATGCATTTTTAGTCGTTTGGGTATTTTATTTTGAAAAATTGCCACTTCTACCTGTGCCTCACTCCCGCAGTTGACTCAAAAGTCAAAGGGTTTTTTGACAAGTATGTTGGCAAGCTAACCCTCGCTAAAATGGGCTGTAAACAAATGTCACTGGAGAACTTGTTTAAAAAGATGATTGCCAGCCAAAAGAGCAGCATTTAAAAGAAAGTACCAACAGTCCTGCTTAAACGGATTTTTTTAAAATATCGGGAACAGCTGCTTTACATCACAGACTACAAAAAAATATTCAGTTGTGCATTCTGATTGCATTTATTCCTCAGGATGGCATCCCAAACTGCAGGTCAGCAGGGTCTATTCGGCGTGAGCTCTCCCCAAATTCAGAGGACGACAGCCCCGCAACGGTTAAATTCATTAAGATGAGCTGCAAGTACTTCACTGATGGAATGGTGAGAAGAAGCTCTACCAATATTACGTTCCCCCTATCAATTAAAGTGGCTCTGTTTATTCAGTGGGATTTTTCTGTCATGCATTTTCACTATGCATCAACTGTTCACTCTGTGACCTTTTTAATCTCCCAGGGTGTGGTGGGTGGCGTGCTGATTGTAACCCCCAACAACATCATGTTTGACCCCCACAAGTCAGACCCCCTTGTCATCGAGCATGGCTGTGAGGAGTACGGTCTCATCTGCCCCATGGAGGAGGTTGTGTCCGTTGCACTGTATGATGACGTGTCACGAATGAAGCTCAAGGACGCCTTGCCATCGTAAGACGGCGTCCCACTTTCCTCATTTCCCCTGTTTCGTAATATTCTGTTCCTCCTTCCAGCAGGCTTTAGTCATTATGTTCTTCAGTTTATGTTTGCTGTTTTCAATTACACTTTTATAAAATTCGGATTTTCTCTTTTTGATATCAGGATTTACAAATTTGTGGCAATGAACCTGATTTAAAAAGTATTTGATAAGCAAACCATAATAATAGAACAAATGGTGCCAACATTATTTCAAACTTCAAATTCAGATTATGCCTAGTTTAACAGTGAACATGAATTCAAATATTAATTGATTATCTTTTTATTCATTCTTAAGGAAGTGTGTTCTTTACTGACAATTAGCTGCGGTATGATGCACTTTGCCACAATATTATAATAAATGAGAAATGCAAAAAGCTTGTGATTCAGTTTTTAGCAAAAATAATGCTTTATTTCTGTTGGGAGTAAAATGGGGAAGAAGAAAAAGCTGACAACTTTAATATTTGCTTTTATTCTTTCTCTTGTCAATTACTTTATATTGCTGGTATGTCAAACTTAGTACTTTGTATTCTTAATCAAATGTTCCAGTACCCCCCCCAATCTTTTTTTTTCTTTCAAAGGTTTTTGGTTTGCACTTCAAGATTCTTTCTGTTCAGATTATTTGCTGACATCATATTTGTTTTTAAGTTTGTTGTCATCATGGGCATCCATCATTTATGTTGGACCTTTTCTTTTTTTTTTCGGTGTTTTGTTTTGTTTGTCCTGCTTCATTTTCATCCTCATTCATGCCGCTGTATGTGTGACGCCTTCCCACCCCCCGACGCCACAGAGACCTACCCCAGGATCTGTGTCCTGTGTACAGGCCCGGTGAGTGGGAACAGCTGCCGTCAGAGCACGACCTCAATCCCTTCAGCCGCTATGAAACTCTGGAACAAAAACAACCCATTATCTTGGACGACATTGAATCTACCCTCTCTGAAACCGGTAACGTGAGCCTTCTTTGAGACTTTAAGTCACAGCTTCAAGGTGATTCTCCATTTAAGTGTAAGAGATTAGTTATCCATTCTACATTGAAGCTATTCTTGGATTGGTTGTTTTTCTGAATTCATGAAAGTAGCTCATTACATGTATGAGTTTTTCTACTGTTATTTCCCCTTTTTTTTCATTTGTTGTTTCTTTAGTGCTTTCTCACAAGCAAAGCAGTTTGACAATATCATCTGGGACTGTTTTAGATTTTGATTTTAAACAAATCCCTGTTTTATACATTCCTCCTCCCAATCGAGTGCAGAGGGGGAGCAGGCAGAGAAGTCTCCATCAGACGAAGGATTCACGGAGTTGGAACCCACGGTCAATGGGAGCACGGAGGAAGTGGAGGGGACCCCTTTCAAAACACCCAACTCTTTCAGCAGGGACCAACAGGACATCCGGGGACCGAGCTGCCCTGGCAGGAAAGACTCCCGGAGCAATTTGATGCTGTGTCAAAATAAAGGGAAGCTGGATGATGAAGAGGATGAAGGATTAGCTCAGAACAGCTCCATTGAAGACGGAGAGTCAATCCAATCATCCTCAGAGACTGAAAAGCAGGACAACTTGCCCGTTAAACCCCCGATCCACGCCGTAACTGTCAACAAAGATGTCAAGTCTGAGGGAAAAGAACAGCTGCTAAATGGTGTTGATGAGGAAATGATCAGCGCACCAGTAGACCAAAGCAAGAAGTTGAGTCTGAAGAAGGATCCAGAAATTTGTGGGGACTCTATTCCTGAGAAGCAAGACCAGCCAGTGAAGGACAGAGAACTCAGCGAGGAGGAGAAACGTAAGAAGAGCTATGAGGCAGAGGTGAAGTCATGGCTGCTAGAGAGGATGCAGGCTCCAATCGAAGGTAGGAAGGCTCATTTTATTTTACTAGATTTTTTTTTTTTATGTCCAGTAAATATATATGTATGATCACAGTGGCCTTTATCAGGCTTTCAAAAAATATCATCTAAATGAGTCAGTTTATCAGAACAGAGAGATGTTCATTTATTTGGGGAGATTTTTCAATAACTGTAATTACAAAAGCTGACATTTGTGTTGCCTGATCCAAGTTTTTCTATTCTGCATTATTCAAAAAACTCCCAAAACAATCCAATCATTTTCCTCCGCTTATCCGTAATCGGGCTGCGGGGGCAGCAGCCGGAGCAGGGAGCCCAAGACTTCCTTCTCCCCAGCCACATGGTTCAGCTCTTCTGGGGGACCCAAAGGCGCTCCCAGGCCAGCCTAGAGACATAGACTCTCCAGTGTGTCCTGGGTCTTCTCCATGGCCTCCTGCAGATGGACATGCCCGGAATAGTTCCCCCGGGAGGCATCCAGGAGGCATCCTGACCAGATGCCTGTGCCACCTCATCTGGCTCCTCTCTAACCGAAGTTCCTCCCAGATGGCCGAACTTCTCACCTTATCTAAGGGAGAGTTCAGCAACCGTGCGGAGAAAACTCATTTCGGCCGCTTGTATCCGCAATCTCGCTCTTACGGTTACGACCCACAGCTCGTGACCATAGGTGAGGGTAGAGATGTAGATCAACTGGTAAATTGAGAGCTTCACCTTCCGGCTCAGCTCCCTCTTCACCACGACAGACCGGTACAGAGACCACATCACTGCAGACTCTGCACCAATCCGCCTGTCGACCTCCCGCTCCATCCTTCCCTCACTCGTGAACAAGACCCCGAGATACTTAAACTCCTCCACTTGGGGCAGGACCTCTTCCCCGACATGGAATGGGCACTCCACTTGTTTCCGGTTGAGCATCATGGTCTTGGATCTGGAGGTGCTGATCCTCATCCCGGCCGCTTCACACTCAGCTGCAAACTGTTCCAGCGAGAGCTGGAGATTCTGGCCTGATGAAGCCAACAGAACCACATCGTCTGCAAAAAGCAGAGACTTGATCCTGTGGCCACCAAACCAGATCCCCTCGATGCCCTGGCTGCACCAGGGAAAATTCTGTCCATAAAAGTTATGAACAGAATCAGTGACAAAGGGCAGCCCGGGCGGAGTCCAACTCTCACCGGAAACAGGTCCCACTTATAACCGGCGATACGGACCAAGCTCCAACACCGGTCATACAGGGACCAAACAGCCCATATAACCGTATAACTGGGGTCGGCACCCCATATCCCCGGAGCAACCCCCACAGGACTGCCCACGGGACACGGTCGAATGCCTTCTCCTAGTGCACAAAAGACATGTAGACTGGTTGGGCAAACTCCCATGCCCCCTCGAGAACCCTGCTGAGGGTATAGAGCTGGTCCACTGTTCTAAAACCAGGACAAAAAACACACTGCTCCTCCTAAATCCAAGGCTCGCCGACCCGGCAAATCCCCCTCTCCAGCACAGCTGAATGGACCTTACCAGGGAGGCTGAGGAGTGTGATCGCCCTATAGTTGGAGCACACCCTCCCACACCACCCCGGTCTGCCAGTCCAGCGGCACTGTCCCCCCACGCAATGCTGCAGAGGCGTGTCAGGCAAGACAGCCCTACAGCATTCAGAGCCTTGAGGAACCCTGGACGGACCTCATCCACCCCCAGGGCCCCACTGCTGAAGTGCTTTTTGACTACTTCAGCAACCTCAGCCTCGGAAATAGGCCACATAACCACAATGTCGATCAAAGAACTACGGCCTAAGGTGAGTTGGTGCCAAGTGCACATGTGGACACCTTTATGCCTGATCATGGTGTTTGTTATGGACAATCAGAAATGAGCACAGAAGCCCAATAACAAAACAACACTCGGGTTCAGATCGGGAGGGCCATTCCTCCCAATCACACCCTTCCATGTCGCACTGTCGCTGCCCACGTGAGCGTTGAAGTCTCCCAGTAGAAAGCGGGAGGCCCCAGAAGGAGCGCTCTCTAGCAGCCACCCTTGGGACCCCGAGAAGAGTGAGTAAACTGAACTGCTGCATAGCTACAAACAACAGTCAGAACCATCCCCCTACCTGAAGGTGGAGGGAGGCTACCCTCTCGTCCACTGGATTGAACCCCAATGTACAGGAGCTGAGTCGGGGGGCAATCAATATGCCCACCCCTGTCTGGCGCTTCTCACCAGTGGCAACTTCAGAGTTGAAAAGAGTCCAGCCCCTCTCGAGAGGCCTGGTTCCAGACCCCACGCTGTGCCTCGAGGTTGGAATCTCTATGCCTCTCGCACCAGCTCAGGCTTCTTCCCCACAAGAGAGGTGACATTCCATGTCTTAAGAGCCAGCTTCTGCAGCCAAGGGATGGACCACCAAGGGCCACTGCCTGGCTCACACTGCACCCGACTCTCTTGGCCCTTGCCGTGGGTGGTGAGCCGAGGGGACCCACATTGTCCCTTCTGGCTGTGCCCGGCCGAGCCCCATGGGTGCAGGCCTGACCAACAGGCGCTCACCATCGAGTCCCACCCCCGGAACTGGCTCCAGGGTGGGGCTCGATGACACGCGTCTGGGCAGGGGAAAACTAGGTCCACGGTTATTTTTATTTAAGGTATGATTTATACACAATATTTATATATTTAGCTTATATCATTAATGCATGATGCAGGCCCACAAAAACAGAAAATTTTGCCATAGTGTTTATCATTTCAAGTCAAACCTTCAAATCAGATTTATTGCAGTACCACAGGCCAGCATTTCATGGCATAATGGGCTTCACCGTATGAAAACCGATAAAAGATCAAATCATTTGATTATTTTTTTTTAATCCGTTTGTGTGTGTGTGTGTGTGTGTGTGTGTGTGTGTGTGTGTGTGTGTGTGTGTGTGTGTGTCAAATGAATATACTTACCAATTTGAGATCACTCTTGAGAGTTACAAAAAGGGAGCGCCGTTCTTACTCTTGCTTCTTCATCTTCCCTTTGCATGTAGACATGCTTTTCTCATCAGAGGAGAAGAGTAAAAACCCACCCATGTTCCTCTGCTTCAAAGTGGGAAAACCAATGAGGAAGTCCTTTGCCACCGGGATGATGTCAAGTCCTGCGCACTCCTTTGGAGGCCGGGGAAAGCAGCTAGAGTATTGGTTTGCTGTCCCACAAGAAAGGTGAGATGATGACCTGCTTGTAGTGTACTGTAAGTCATTACACACCATTGCTGTAAACCAAGAGGTTATTTGGATCATTTTTACAGTTTTTGGTACACAAATGGTGTTATGATGAATATCAACTACCAACCAACAAATGGAGACTTATAAAAACAAACACAATAAAATGGCCCCTTAAGATCCGAATCACTTTATATACAAATCAGATTCAAGCAGATTTTATCCTTGAAATCCCCCCCAAAAATGAATGATATGAGTACGAGGGCGAGAAAATCTAAATTCGCTTCATGATGCTGCAGCATCATCTAGATTGCCACTACTCGCTGCTTAGTGTGTATGTTCCTAGCCTCTTTCGCACCCTCGTAACCACTCGGCGCTATCTGCAATTGTTTGTGTCTGAGGTAAGGAGTGGCGCAGGAGGTAGAGCGATCGTCCTTGGAACCGAACATTTCTGGTTTGATTCCCTGCGCCTCCTTATATTTCGAAGTATTCTTCAGCAAGACACTGAACCCCTAACTGCTCTCCCCTGGTGCTGCTAGACGGCAGCCAACTGCTCATGGTTCATCCATGATGAGTTAAATGCAGAGAACGAATTTCCCCACGAGGCATGAATAAAGTATACTTTATTTTTATTATTTTTACAACACTATAAGTTTACAATAGCCATGATTTTTCTTTTTGATGTTTCTTACATTATTAATGTCCTTCTTTTTCCATGTTTTTCTATATCAATATCCATGTTTTGTGAGTTTTTCAGGGGGGGTTGGAACAAATTAATTTGTTGTCTTTTATTTTAAATGGGGAAAATTCCTTTAAGTTACGAAAAAATCAACATACGAACCCACTTCTGGAATGAATTAAATTTGTATCTTGAGGGACCACTGTATTAATAACTGCAGTTAAATCATTATCTAATCTCTAGGTACTTGAAATACACAGGCCATTCGGCAGTTTTACTCCCAAGTGTAACGTATATTGGTTAGAAATTCCCATCCAACAATCTACCATTAGCATGTGTGTGTATTTTTCAGGGTGGACCATTTGTACGCGTTTTTCGTCCAGTGGTCTCCTGATGTCTACGGCAAGGAGGCACGAGAGCAGGGCTTTGTCGTCGTAGAGAAGGATGAGCTGGACATGATTGACAACTTCTTCAGTGACCCCGCGTCATGCAGTTGGGAGGTGAGTGATCAATACAAAAGTAGGTTATTGGGATTGGGCCGGTTCCATTTATACATTCACACAAGACTCAGCTGCTTTGACAGCTAAATGTGCCAGCACCAGCCTTCCCCCATTTAGGGTTACCATTATCCATGACATGTCAGAGAGGCCACTTAAGGCCTTTTTAATCCCTTTGAAAACCAATGTTAATCGCATTGTCATAAATCTTGTTACTAATGCAATACATATTGGTTTTAGTGCTTCACTGCCATTTTGTTGTGAAAAGATGCATGAGTGTGTGGAAAGGAGCTGATCATATTGCTTTTCAGAAGAATGGATGTTTTTTTTTTCTCAATACATATTGGGTATACAGTAGTCCCTCATTTATTGCGAGCGGAACATTCCAGAACCAGCCGTTATAATTGAAAATCCGCAAAGTACCGACCATAATTTTATTTCATTATTCATATATATGTTTTATAGCTTTATGACCCTCCACCTCCCTACTTATGCATATTTTACTGTAAAAGTAATTGAAATAATGAATATATAAAATAAATTTACACTGCGAAAAAAAGCAGTGGTATCTGATATCTGATAGATATCTCTATCTGCTATATAAAATTAGATTTGTAAAAGATAAAAATCGATAGAAGAATTTCATCAGAATGAAAGGAAAGGTTTAGATAGAAGAATTTCATCTAGAATGAAAGGAAAGGTTTACAAAACAGTGGTGAGACCAGCGATGCTGTATGGTTTGGAGACAGTGGCACTGAAAAAAAGACAGGAGGCAGAGCTGGAGGTAGCAGAAATGAAGATGTTGAGGTTCTCTTTAGGAGTGACGAGGATGGATAGGATCAGAAATGAGTCCATCGGGGAGACAGCTCATGTTAGATGTTTTGGAGAGAAGGTCAGAGAGGCCAGACTGAGATGGTTCGGTCATGTACAGAGGAGGGATAGGGACTATATTGGTAGACGGATGCTGGAATTGGAGATGCCAGGCAGGAGGTCTAGAGGAAGACCGAAGAGAAGTTTTATGGACGTAGTGAGAGAAGATATGAAGGTAGTTGGTGTGAAAAAGGAGGATACAGAGAATAGGGTTAGATGGAGGAGGTTGATCTGCTGTGGCGACCCCTGAAAGGGAAAAGCCGAAAGGAAAAGAAGAAGAAGAAGAAGATGTAAAAGATAAAAATCCACGATACAGTGACACTGCGATATGATGAGGGATTACTGTATCTGCAAAATAAGCAACAGAATAGTACCAATAACACTTGGATCAGTCTCAAGTGCAAGCAGACACCCTGTCAATAGGGTTTTATTTTGCATTCAGACTTTGCTTTGTAGGATTCTTTTCTTTTTAGAAGCGCTATGTTACCGTTTGTCAACAATCTGCTTGACAAATATTATCTCTCCACCCTGATTGCTACTTTGAATTTACCATCTGGACAAAAGTCTGCTGTGCAAATCGAGCTTCTTTGCCTTCATCCAAGCTCACATTATACATCCTCTGGGTAGCCTGCATGGAGTAAAGCACCCTTAGAGGAGAGAGCAACAAAGGTGGGGAGTCATCTGGGTAAAACACTTAGTGTAAGAGCATAAGGGATTGTCTGGTCGGATGTGTTTACACTGCAAGTCATGATACCTTGATCTGATTCGTTGTCTATCACTGATTTATATTATTCTTGTTTTTTCTTGCCAGTTTAAAAGAGACTCTTGAAGCATCATCTGCAACCTACCTATTTGCATTTGTAACCCAAAAACAAAAAAAACTATTTAAAGGCTGTGTAAAAGAAAAAGAGCAGAAGGAGCTGAAGCATCTGTGAATTGACAGATGGCACCATTTGCAGGGGGAGGTTGATCTGAGAGAAATATGAAAACGTTTTGTTGCTTTTTGGAGCATTGCTTGAGCTGTACATAATCCGAGCGCTCATCCTGCGCTTTTGCCATTTTCTCCAGCGTCAAGCTCGTAGAGATCTGTTGGTGTGCATCAGTGTAATTAAAATGGTTGATGTTTGCAGTTTTGATGAAAACAGCAAGGAGAATTTCCAAATTGTCCATAGATGAGAGCCATTGGCAGATATGTATAAGGTAAATTTATATGGTTCCTATATAATTTTCGCCATGTATGTGGGGGAAAAAAATCTGATTTGGATCACTGGAGCCATGTAGTGCCATGTGGCAAACACCATGAGGCTATGATATCAACATTTGTATTTTTTGCCTGGACGACATCATGCTGTATGGGGGAATCACAGCTTAAAGATGGCCGTAAAGAAGATTTAAAAAGATCCTGGATGCCAACCACTTAGTAACCTCACAGAGGAAGAGGAGGAGCTAAGAGTTACTTTAAGGATCATTGCAGGCTGCGGCTGTTATCACATGGCAACCAAGCCCTAGAATGGGGATGCATTGTGATAAAGGTTAAACACTCAGCATCAAGTGCACTCCAACGGTGAAGACGTAACGCTGTATAAAAATATCAAGATTAAGTGAATACAAGGCGTTCTGTCAAGCTCCTTAATAATTTAATGGCAGAGAGGAGGAAAGAAAGAGACCACACAAAGTCTGAAAACAGAGAGAGGCCCTGAAGAGGATAGGAGCATCTGAGAGGATAGGAGCATCTGAGAGGATAGGAGCATCTGAGTTTGATGCCGCTTTCAAGAACGGGCGAGTACAGAAAGTCACAGGGGAAGACAGGGAAGACTGCACATGACCAAATGAAATATCATATCATATTACCAAGGGTCCAATTGTAGGAAGTCTGGAGGAGTTGTTACTGCTTTATAACAGTGTGTGGGGACGATTAGAATATGGCAGGGGGCTGAAAGGTGGCAATTACTGTTGACATGAAGCAAGCCAAGCCATGCAGATATAGGCCGGTTGCCTTGATGTCACACATTTACTTATTAATAGAACAAATGGTGAATTACAAATCGTTTGCAAGGGGGCCCCATGCCAAGGTTGATTCAAGAAGGGAAAGAGGACTTTAGATCCCTTTAAATCAGAAAAGATCAAGTAAATAAAGTTGTTGTCCTTTCATATAGGGAATGTAAAAAAACAAATAAGAAAACATTTCAGATTCAAATTTGGATCGGAGATGTGAAAACCGCATGTAGTTCATCTGACTCCTTTTTTTTTTTTTTCCAAATATGATCAATGACAGATCAGTAAATGCTCCATGGATGTAGGAGAGGTTGGGACTTTGTGGAACAGAGTAGAAAATGTAGAATGGAAATGTGGCACCATCACTTCTCCTAAGTGTTTCACTGGTCGAGGCCCTTCAACAAGCATATTAGGACTTGTGAGGTCATTTCCTCTTTCCAGCCATGCACAGTTGATGAAGTCTTTGTTTATCATTATGCCTTTATGCCTGTTCTGCGCCAAGATAATTACAATTGACGAAGCAAAGCGGCGGCAGAGTTTTGGTAGCTGTGATGGAGACTTGTCCGTGGATGCGTTGCCCATGCTGAGTGATCCCAGTAACCTCCTGCAGGACACACATATTGAAAAGGTATTTCCAAAAACACACCACGGCCCTATTTCTCACATCAAACAATCAACCCACTACAAATGAAATGTCTACAACACAAATGAAATGTCTACAACTCACCTAATGTGATGAGCCATCTGCTGTCCAGCTCACCTGTCGCCTGCCAGCCCGTGTGCAGGGATACCCCTGGAGGCTGGCTTACAGCACTGTGATGCACGGCACCAGCCTCAAGACACTTTACAGGAACCTGGCCAATGTGGACTGTCCAGTGCTGCTGGTCATCAAAGATATGGATAACCAGGTAGACAATGATGACAATGTCCACATGGATGACTTCACGGTGGGCTAAGGGCTGTGGAAATAAACTCAAAAAAATGTCATTTCCAAAGAAGTAGTGATCTGCTTTCTTACGATATTCTGATATTTGTAGGTTTGAATATCAAATATTACCTACCTACTGCACTTGCAGTTTATTTATTAAGAGTCACTCTATTGCTATTCTTTCAAGAGATGGGTATGGCACCAATATTTGATAGTTTTATGAAAATAATGTGCAAAGAAATTGATGAATTATCTTAAGTCTACTGGTGTTCCAAATGAAACTTTGAATCAGTTTTAATCACTCAAAATGTAATTGGCTAAATGAAGTGTCCTGTTGTTGAAAATGGTAAAAATATATTCTTAACACTGAACAACTCAATGTTATATGCTTGGAACAGAATCTTTACTGTCAATCCATTTACAAAGATTGATAGATTTTAATAGTATGCTTTTTGTGTGCGCAGTATCCATAAAATCATTCCCAAAGTCTGGCTTTTTTTTCAGTCTCTATCTCCAGTTCAGTGTGACATTTAAGTGATGTTGTTAGATGCGCAAAGTGGCAGTTCCTGAAGGTCTAAATAAAAAAATAAAAAAAAGAACAACCCTGATTTGGGAGATTCCAGGAGATAACAAATAGAACACCTTAAATCCCAAAGGCATTTTCATCATCCTTGTATTCCTAGTGTTCTTAAAAAAGTGTCCCGTTTGCTGAAACAAGAGTGCCTGCTCTTAATATCCATTCTGACTTGTGTCACAGATATTCGGAGCGTTCTCGACTCACCCTTTCCGAGTGAGTGAACACTGCTATGGCACGGGGGAGACGTTCCTCTTCAGCTTCTGTCCTGAAATAAAGGTTTGCGCTGAGATGCATTTACTGCTCAAACCTGGATGTTTAAAATGACCCCGTGGTTATGAAGAATTTAGCTATAAATGGTAAATGTAATTGTTTTTTGTCAACATCAGGTGTATCGCTGGACAGGGGAGAATTCTTACTTTGTGAAAGGCAATACTGACTCTTTGCAGATGGGAGGAGGAGGGTGAGTAAATCTGTTGGAAATCCCCATTTTATTTTCTCTTGACACAGCATCAGGGCTCAAGTTAAGGGGGCAATATGTTAACCTTTAGGAGATTTTCAGACCGAAGTTATCACGTTAACAGGAAAGAGCTGTTTCATTTGAGAATTAACAGGCATTCCCGTCAGGCATGTTTTGATCTGATCTGTATCACCCCACCCTGTGGCTCCCCCCACTGCAGTGGACATCTGGGTTTGTGGCTGGATTCCGAGCTTTACCGAGGCACCACCACCAAATGCGCCACATTCAACAACCAGCCTCTGTCCACACAGCAGGATTTCACCATCCACAGCTTGGAGGTCTGGACCTTTGAGTAGCTCCGCTGGATTCAGCTGCTTCTCTATATTCACTTCCTGCTCCACAACCCCAAGTGTTTTATGCACCACTTGGAGGTAAACCTCGCTGCCTAAATTGACACTAGATGTTCTGTGAAAGAAATCAAAAAGCAGCATTTGTAATTTTCATTTTCAACGGGGGGGAAAAAAAGCTTCTTCGGGTCCTCTGTTACTCGTACAAATGTGTGCTCTGTGACCGCTGGAATCGCCATATTGGTTCGTCTGGTTCCTCCTCCCTGTTAAAGGTGGTTATATCCGCCACTGCACCATGTTCATTGTCTGCCTTCGATATTCAACAATATCTCCAGCTTACACAGCATGCAGACTGCCTTACTGCCATCAGCGCATGACAACAGGGGGAAAGAGGATGTTTTCTTTTCTTTTTTTTTTTGTCTCAGAGGGAGATAGAAGCCAATCTGCTGATTTTTTTATACTGTCAAGTTTATCCGAACAGAGCTGGTTTAAGTCTTTCTGAAATATTAAGGGTTCCCACAATGCTATAGGTTAACAGGTGATGTGATTTTTATGTTTGAAAATTAACAGGATCATTACCTGATAACCACGCAGAAGAACAACTTTGAATGTTTGGGTGTTGTTGTTTTTCTTGATGCTCTGAGCTTGAAGGAGGATACATTTTCAGGGAGGATTAAGAGTTCATTAGCGTGATCGGTCATCATAGCAACTTCCTTTGAATGCAGCAAATATAATTGTTTACAAGGATCGCACTTCCTCCAAAGGCTGTCTTTTTCTCCTTATTTGAGTTTTAGACTGAGTGAAAGAGAATCCGCTGCATTTTCTGGTTATGCTTTCATCCCTTGTCCCCGTCCAATTTCGAATAACTGTTGAAACCAACATAAACATTTGTTTTATGACCAAATATGTATTGGTTTTTTTTATCATTTCATATTTGTTGTAATCTTGTCAAATCATTTGTTGTTTTAGATTTTTTTTATTTTTACATTTTATTTTTTCATTCTGGTTTTATGTACAATGTTTTTTTTATATAGTTGAATTTTATAGAAATGTGCTTAATGTTGTGTTTGCAAGATCAGAAAGCGAGGCAGAATTTGCTACATTCCTATGTTTTCAGGTTTTAATCCTTACTGTTAGCATTACAGCAAGATATAATTTTGCACCACAGGATTAATTGGCAGGCCACGCTGTTTTCTGGACCTATGTAATTTAGCCTTTCTAACATATAAAATTGTTACTTGTTGTTGGTTCACCACTGTGAGAGGGAAACTGCCTGTGTGACTACAGGTCAGTCTCTGCATCACCAAAAATGGGTGGAAAAAGGGATAATGTGTCGGTTTATTGCACTCTGATATGCCACTAACTCCAAATTCAAACCCACTAACACAGAAAATAACTTCATATCCTGCGTATCTGGCACAGTCTTGTAGTGCATGAATATGCAGCTCTGCAAATGTTTGACACCATTGTAATACCTGCCGTATTATCCATCAGTGCCAGTTAGTGCTTCATGTGAAAATGAGCTTTGCTGTTTTAGCTACTCAGTGTCGTTACTGTGAATGCATCGCGAGTATTATTTCTTGTGAATCTGCTGTGTTCTGTGATATCACTATGGATCTATTTATTGTGTTGTTCTTGCAACCACATTTAAACCTAAATAAATGTTAAACAAATACATATATTCAACGGGAACGGTCTTGCTTCTGTCCAGTGTTCCGCGAATTCAGTTAATTTGGGTTTTTTTCAATCAAAAGTGTGACCAGAATACATCATTTTTCTACTTCCAATTTTGATTCACTTTTATCAATATTGAAAATATACTTTCTGTATATTGCAATCAATCACCCGACCCTTTTCGCCCTTTTGGGGCGTCCCTTCTCGTTCTCTACGAAGAATCGTCTCTTCGTGCCTGCTCGTTCGCGAACAACAAATTCCTAACAACCTAGGTTATACTTGTGTAGTATATAGGAACCTAGCACCGTGTAGTAAAACATTCAAACAACTGATCAGCAACACAATATTTTTTTGGCTAATTCTTTGATTAAAGTGGATTTAACTGGCTGCGTGAGGACATTGGTGTGGATGTAGTAGTGTTGCCTATTGAGGCACATGTCATGGTTTATCATTTTCGCCACAACACAGGAGAGAACAACAGTAAAGTAATCGAAACTTTCAAAATAGTTTTGGTAAAGGAATAATACTGGAGAGAGTAAAATATATATGTTTACTTTACAACTCTGAAGCCGCCCTCTGACAAATAGGCATGTTAAGGGGAACTGAGTCAAAGGCAGAACTGTAACCTGTAACCTGTTTTTCAAGTTTCCGTCTGAAAACAAGCTAACACCGTCCAACTATGGAGCCAGAGGAAAACATGGAGTACTGTATTTTTTTTGCACTATTGCGATTGACTGGGACGAAGAGGCGCAAGTTTTTTTCAAAGGTAAGGTAGACCGAGCCTTCAGTGTGAGCCGGCGCCCGAATTCTGACAACCAACCATGGACACGCTCACAATTGGACCGCGGGCCTTCATACAGAAGCGTAATTCAAGAGTTTCGACTTCCATCATTGCTGCGTTCAAGGACCGTTTGTCACACGAGTTTCTGTCTGACGTGTCTCCCCTAGAATGAAGAGCTGGTGTGTTTCGGGGACATTTATCCCGCGGCCCCCTGTCAATATCAGTGGTTCCCCATCTGCACAGACACAGCTGCCAGTTACTGCACACAGGACACATCGGCCTCGGCCTCTATCCCGTCACTTCTTCTCTATCTTTACTCCAACTTGGCTTACTGCAATTCCCACTGAGCAGGGTTTAGTGTACATTTAGATTACATCATCAGCATGGGCTCATTCATTCTCAATTTACCAAGATCGGGCAACTGTTTTCCCTTCTTGCATCAAATATAATCATAATGAGTTTTTAATTACAGATTTCATATTGATATATTGGTATGTAATTAATTTAGATTTAGAAAACCGGCAAATGACACAAGATGTAAAGTGCACGTTACATAGATGTTATTCCTGAATATGGATAATATAACTAGCTTTAATTCAGAAAAACGCACTCATCAACGCTCCTACGACTATACTATCACTGCTTGTTATCATATGACTACTACTGCTAATAGTATTACTATATTATTGCCCAATACTATATTGTTGCTTGTGTTAATATGTTAATATGATCTCTGAGCAATATCTTCCTCAGCATAAATCGTCGTCATTCGGTGTTCTCTGTGACAAATTATTCAATCATAATCTTTTGTACTTTTGCACCGTGGGTCTTAGAGTAACACTATTTCAATGCTCTGTACGTGTGAACATATGGCAGTATTGACAATAAAGTTGACTTTGACTTTAACATACCATTGTTGCACTTTTCTGTTATTCTTTAGGGCACTAGACTGAAGTACGAACGACCCTATGAGAGCAAGTGTTGTTTTTCTTTATTCAAACATGCATTGAATTCTAATGGGGTCGTGCCTTTGACAGCTCACAGGATGGCTGAAATGGGGAAGGCGGTGCTGAGAGACCGGGGGATCACAGACATGGAAGAGATAAGGTAAAGCAAAAGAAAGTCTGACTTTGAGCTTGTTATTGGGTCACCTTTAAAAATGACGTCTGATGTAAGAATAGCATTTATGAGCTTTACTCATCTTAAATTTTAACACCAGGATGTAGCAGCACCACATCTTAGGGATAGGGAAACACTGTCTCGCTGTTACTCTTTTAAAGTGGAATATGTTTGATTTTCAGTGACATAGAGAGAGAAGCTGTACGAATACTAGCTGAGAAAACAAAGTGAGACAGTGCAGAAATGTGGGTATTTATAAAACTTAGCTCTAAAGATCTCTTCCGCTGAAAGCAAAAATATATAATTTAGTCTAACTTGTTTTTTGAGGAAAAAAAAGACTTGAATCTTTTCCACTACAGAAAGAAATCGCTTATTGACTGATGTTATTTTTCTAGTCATCAAGTTTAACCACTTTTAATTTCCTTTGTAGTGTGTTTCCCTCCACTGGATGGGGTTCCACCAACCTCCTTATATTTCTGTGAATCACTTCCATCTTCATGTTCTTGCCCCTGTCGGCAAAATATCACCACACATCGATTATAAATTCATACCAAAAAGCAAAAGATTTATTGACAAGAGTATCTAGGCTTCGAAACACCGTGAAACTGTTCACTTCACTCAGAGGGATACACAAAGCTATACCTTTTTTTTCAAATAATATGTTGGACTTCAAACGTTTTCCAATTTTGGTCTGGTTTTGTTGAGTCATGACATGACAACATACTCTAATATAATGTCAATAATATCTAAGATTTCTTCATCTAGTCAGTTTCTCTCCAGCATGCAGACTCCATGCTGTAATTCATTGTTTGTTATTATTTATTATTTTATGTATTTATTTTTTCTTTCACAGGAACATTGTCTATGAAGGCACCTTGGAAAAAAAGGGTTTACCCCAACCAGCTCCTTTAGAGGAGGGTGTGTGTGTCAACAATGACGCAGTCCAATTGTTTGTGTATGTGTTGGTGTGTGTATGGTATGAAGATTTTATACGGGCTCAGATTGCAGGGGCAGTAGCTGAAGCAGAGAGGCCCTCTCCACGGTCACTTGGTCCAGCTCTTCCGGGGGGGATCCCAAGGCATTCCCCAGGCCAGCCGAGACATATAAGCTCTTCAGCGTGTTCTGAGTCTTCCTCTGGGCCCTCTCCCGGTTGGTCATGCATGGAACAACTCACCAGATGCTCGAGCCACCTCATCTGACTCCGTGTGGAGGAGCAGTGACTTGATTCGCAGTCAGTGTTGTTTTTGGCAGCCATATTAGAATCTTGAACTTTTGGACTAAAGTCCTCATTAGTTTAAGTCAAATTTGAGTAATTTATTTATGTGATAGTTCTAGTCCAGTTCTAGTTGATGAACACTCAAAAAGGTTTTAGTAAAAAAAAAGAGTACAGTCTTTTAGATAGATAGATGATACTTTATCGATCCCCATAGGGGAAAATCGGGTGTTGCAGCAGCAACAATAAAAAGAAAACAGTTAGGAAAGATATATACACACATATATAGATATGCACATGTCACCATACATGCCCACGCACACATATACATACATATATACATACACATACCCATACCTACATGTAATATATATACACATATACACAATATACACATACACATCTACAGATAGATAACACACACAAGCAAGAATAAATAACGTAAGTGAACCAGTAAGTGACCAAAATTAATAGTTATGGGCACCACACGTGTGAGTGGGTGACAGAGTGATAACATGGCGGTCGCACAGATGCTCTCCAGGCAGTCAGGGTTGTGTCCCGTCCAGACTGCCGTTATACAGTCTGATGACCGTGGGTACAAAGAAACATCTGAAGCGTTCAGTTCTGCACCGGGGTGGGATGAGCCGCTGGCTGAATGAGCTGCTCATATGCCATAGCTCGTCATGCAGGGGGTGGGAAGGATTGTCCAGGATAACTCTTTAACTTTAACCAATTAATTTAGGTCAATAAGAATTGGACATTTCTGTTTAGCAGAAACCTTTTATCTCCACATTTCAACTTTTTTTCAAACATACTTCAACTGTTTTTGTCAGGAATCGATGCCCTACTTCATCACGCAAGAGTGTCACAAATAAATTGTGAAAATGGAAGATCTATAAGTTCAACAGATTGCAACAGATTGTGAGCTTGTGGATTGGATTACAAAAATAAAGGATGGTCTTGTCCATGCAAGGTTTCCAGACCAATGCTCAAACCTTTCTGAGCTTGGGACAATCTATTACACACACATAAAGTGGTTACAGTGGAATCAATGTTAATTACTCCTGAAAAGCCAAAAAAAACATTCTTCGATTGGCAATTGTTGCTTTATTTTTGAAAATTTGCTAAAGTGCATTGAACATGTCCAAAATATGAGAGATGGATGAGGAACACACATGCCCTGCTTGACCTTGTCTGCCAGTGCAATTAAGATGCATGTTATTTTTAAATCAGACATCATGCAACTCCAGCGAGTGTGATTATTTTGGATCCTACAGCAAAGGCAACTGGGACTGTGCCATATCATTCTTTCGACCTCCAGGTTTCTCTTTAAGAGTTCTGGTCTCTGGAATCTGGTTGAGGAAAAACAAAGGGATACAATTACTCTATCTCTGTATACAATGTACACCTCCTGTAAAGGGTTACAGCTGAATACAAAACAATCAAATGTAGGTATGGAGAATGGTCTTAACTATCAAACAAGCAAAACAAAATTACATAACTTACAAACCCACCCTGCAATTAAGCCTTCTTGTCTTTCTTTCTGAGCAGCGGCCATGTACAGTAACACACACATAAGCTAATGAATTGACAATAGCGTAACAAAGCTAACTTTAGCCTGAAGTCAGCAGCCCATTTGCACCAAAAGTATGTGGAAAACTTACTGTAAGCTTACTATGAAATGTATCACAAACCGATTGCCTCTTAACATTGTATGCGTATGATATATTCACAG
Organism: Fistularia tabacaria; assembly: GCA_901007705.1. Classification (NCBI taxonomy): domain Eukaryota; kingdom Metazoa; phylum Chordata; class Actinopteri; order Syngnathiformes; family Fistulariidae; genus Fistularia; species Fistularia tabacaria. Next base: position 118,078 of record CAAKHD010005232.1, on the reverse strand, counting down.
GACTTGTAACTTACCTTTGAAAAAATATCGGCATGGTGAGCCTTCATGTACCGCTTTAGGTTGGTGTTATTAGATAAGAGAAAATAAAATGTATTTTATTGATCTCAGGATTAGAAAATTATTGGGCAGCAGCAGCGGAGCATAAAAAGAACAGACAGTGAAAACCTAAAGATATAAATAAAACAAGAATTAAATCTAAAAGTATAAAAAGCCTAAATTATTGTCTAAAAAGGGCCTATACATATTAACCTCATATAAATAAAAGCAATGTGCAAAGTGGACATCTTTCCACCTACTTTGTGGCCTCATTTACCACCATCTCTCTTTACAATGCATTCAGGGTTGTTGTTTTTTTTGTTGCTGGATTAAATTCAAAATACATCTACGTATTTTTTCTGACCACCAATCTCCTTGACACTGTCGCCATTGTACAATGTCTGTGATGAGTGACCGCAGGTGTGGTAAGCACAATGAGCGCCACATGCCAGGTGATTGTTGTGACCGAGCAAGGATAGGATGCATACAGCATTGCAGACACTTTTTTAGGTTGTAATTGACACATAACATGCACAATAAGCAAACATGTCATGCATATTGAACATCTGACAGACCACTCACTAACATTTACATCCATTCTTGTTTCATCAATGAATACTCACACGTCTCGTCCTGTTTTAGTCATCAATGACCCTTGTTTATCTCGTCACCATCTTGTTGACGTCATGAAAAAACGGGCGGTGATGAAATAATCTCATCACCGTCATCGTTGAAAAAAACAACACTAATCCCAAATGGCTGGACTCCTCACCCTATCTTTAAGGGAGAGTTCGGGCACCCTGCAGAAAAAACTCACTTGGGTCCGTGGCCTTGCTCTTTCGGTCACTACCCACAGCTTATGACCTTAGGTGAGGGTGGGAACATAGATTGACCGGTAAATTGAGAGCTTCACCTTTTGGCTCTGTTTCTTCTTCTTCATCGTGGCAGGCCGATGCAGTCTGCATCACTGGTGATGCCGGGCCAATCTAGCTGTCGATCTCCAGCTCCATCCTTTCCTCACTTATGAACAAGGCCCCGAGGTACTTGAATTCCTCCTCTTGGGGCAGGACCTCATCCCTCACCTGGAGGATGTACTCCACCTGTTTCCAGCTGAGACCTATGGTTTCACATTTGGAGGTGCTACTGATGAAGCCTACAAAACAAAAAAATGTATACATTGTGGAAATTAGATTTTTTTTTAACTTTTTTTTTTTATCAAAACCTAATTGTATCCACGTCATCTTTTCAAAGATGCAAACTGTTTCAGTAGACCTTTGCTGTGTATTTGTGTACATGAATGAAGAAGGCGAATGTGAAATTAATAAGGCTTTTTTGGGAATCAAATGAATAAATATACATACCTGTAGTTTTGAGGGTTTTAACACAATTTTCACATTTTTTTCATTTATTTTTTAGCTAAAATATCAAACAAGTTTTTTTTTGTATGTATGAGTATGCAATTATTCATGCACTATCTAAACAGATGTCATTGGACCATATGTGGAGGACTTTGGGAAATTGGACCACAGGACTGTTAAAACTGTGATAAAGAGGGATTCATATGTGACTTTTGGTTCAGTTATGGCTTCATCATGTTTTAACCGTGTCATCGTATGTTTAGTAAAGGTTTATTAAGTGAAGTAGCTGGAAATTTTAATGGTGTTCCGCCGTTGTCCTGTTCGGTGAATATAAAATGACAGGCTGGCTGCGGAATAGACATTCATACAAAGACATCCACATTTGACCCATTGTTTAAATTTTGGACAAAGCCTACCTGTATCTCTTCAGGTTTCTTTAAGCTCCTTTATCCCTATATCATAGTTTTGAAAAGCTAATTAAACGGAAGGACAATGGAAGATGTGGTTGGTTGAGGGTGGGGTGTATTAGATGAGTATTGTGAGGAGGTATCTTGGATCAAATCCAATCCTCAAACGTGGAGCAAGCGATAGACGGCACCCGCGTAGGCGAAGATCAAGTTTCGATGCTCATCGCCATCTCCGAAGGGATTTTGGCCGGAAACGGCGTCGCTCGAACTGCAGTGGCAAAATTACGAGGACACCTGAACGCAGCAGGAGCTCCGCTTGTTTCGCTCGATGAGCGACTGAGCGTCCTGTCCGACCCCGCCCGCTTAGGTCCGGTCCGGTCACGCCCCGGCAAGCATTACTGCGGCATCTCCGACATATCCAAGACACAAACAAGAAGCTTTTCTGACAAAAGCTTTACTTCAAAATTGTCCAATGGGAACCCTTGATGCCCTGACGGACGAAGGCTGTCCTTTCTGTCAAATAGCAAACGGTTCGAGTGACACAGAAATCCTGCGGAGTGTAAGTAAAGTATCTTTGTTCACCAAACTTTCACTTTGTTTGTAGTTTCAATGTGAATGTTGAACCTCTCTGCCTCCGCCTGTCCAGATAGGACGAGGAGCTGCTCTGCTTCCGGGACGTGACGCCCGGCGCTGCAAATCACTACCTTGTCATCCCCAGAACGCACATACACAACTGCAAAGCTCTGCAGGGGGCCGACATCTCTCTAGGTGAGGGGTTTTCACGTTGTCAAATGGTTATATTTTTACATTTACTAAGCCAGGGGGTCCAGGCTCAGATGAGCCGGCATTGATTGATTGATTTGTGGGTGGGGCCCCGAGGTGTGACAAGGCCTCGATCGCCCTTAATATCCCCCTCAAAGTGAATGAGCAGACCAGCAGTTCAAGTGAACTTGTTTGTCTAATTCAGAATTATCAGTACAACTCGATTTTCTTCTTATTTTGAACCACGCTGTCAAACCATTCCTGACTACTTACTCGGTGATCATTTTAGAGTATGTCCAGAAGTCTGTCCATAATGTGCCCTTTGTCCCAGTTAACATGAAAACAAATCAATAATTGCTATCAGTCTGAACAAAGGTGTTTTTACAATTGCCCAGTCCTTTCGTCACACGGTACCGCTGATTTGAACTCTAAATATATAATTTAGTATATTTGCACTCACCAAGAAGACATAAATAATAATAATGCTACAAAGTCAAATAATAATTCAAGTTAAAAAAAAACACTGAACAATTAGTCTGGACAAAGTTAAATAAAGGACTGACGTGTCTTTTAAGTTTACAAAAAAATACTTTCAATAGATTTCACGCTGGCTGGGATCATCAATTTAGTTTTTGCTATAATGGAAGGAAGAAAAAAACAAAACAAGTCTCACATTAAAATCAGCAGTATTTGTTTTAGCTGCAAGTATTGACATTTATGCATGCAAGTCCCCTCCTTGAGCTGCCACCTTATCGTGGTGGAGGGGTTTGTGTGTCCCAATGATCCTGGGAGCTATGTTGTCGGGGGCTTCATGCTCCCAGAAGGGTCACCCAAGGCAAACAGGTCCCAGGTGAGGGGCCAGACAAAGCGTGGCTCAGAAGACTCTCATGATGAAAAAAGACTTACGACCTAGTTCTCCCCTGCCGGGACGCGGGTCACTGGATCCCCACCCTGGAGCCGGGCCCAGGGGGCCTGCACCCATGGGGCTCGGCCGGGCGTAGCCTGACAGGACGACATGGGTCCCCGTTCCCCTGGGCTCATCACCCACGGGAAGGGCCAAGGGAGTTGGATGCAGTGTGAACCGGGAGGTGGCCAGAGGGGGGGACCTTGACCTTGTGGCTATGCGCCCAGCAGCAGCTCAGTATACCCACCCGTCTTGGGGCCCTTAGAGGGGCTGCTAGAGAGCGCTCCTTCTGCGGACTCCCTCGTTCTACTGGGAGACTTCAACGCGCACGTGAGCAACGACAGTATGACTTGGAAGGGCGTGATTGGGAGGAGCGGCCCCCCTGATCTGAACCCGAGCGGTGTTTTGTTATTGGACTTCTATGCTTGTTACGGAAAGGTGTACATATGTGCATTTGGCACCAACGCACCTTAGGCTACAGTTCTTTGATCGACCTTGAGGTCGTTTCGTCAGACTTGCGGCAGCATGTCCTGGACACACGGGTGAAGAGAGGGGCAGAGCTGTCAACTGATCACCACCTTGTGGTGAGTTTGTTCCGATGGTGAGGAGGATTTCGGTCAGATCTGGCATACCCAAACGAAATATGAGGGTCTGCTGGGAACGTCTGGCATAGTCCCCTGTCAGAAGGAGGTTCAACACCCACCTCCGGCAGAGCTACAACCACGTCCCGAGGGAGGCTGGGGACATTGAATCAGAATGGGCCATGTTCCCTCGAACCCGCTGGTGGGCCCCAGTGTTGAGGGATGCTGTCGAACTGAAGAAGGAGTCCTATCAGGCCTTTTGTCCTGCGGGACTCCTCAGCCTCCCTGGTAAGGTCTATTCAGCAGTGCTGGAAAGGAGGGTCTGCCGGGTCGTTGAATCTCGGATTCAGGAGGAGCAGTGTGGTCTCCGTCCTGGTTGTGGAACAGTGGACCAGCTCTATACCCTCAGCAGGGTTCTCAAGGGGGCATGGGAGTTTGCCCAACCAGTCTACATGTCCTTTGTGCACTGGGAGAAGGCATTCGACTGTGTCCCATGGCAGTCCTGTGGGGGATGCCCTGGGAATATGGGGTACCGACCCCTGTTATATGGGCTGTTTGGTCCCTGTATGCCCAGAGTCGGAGCTTGGTCTGCATTGTCAGTTGTAGTAGTGGGACCCGTTTCTGGTGAGAGTTGGACCAGGGCTGCCCTTTGTTACCGATTCAGTTGATAACTTTTATGGAAAGAATTTCTAGGTGCAGCCAGGGCATCGAGGGGATCTGGTTTGGTGGCCACAGGATCAAGTCTCTGCTTTTTGCAGATGATGTGGTCCTGTTGGCTTCGTCAGGCCAGAATCTCCAGCTCTCGCTGGAACAGTTCGCAGCTGAGTGTGAAGCGGCCGGGATGAGGATCAGCACCTCCAGATCCGAGACCATGATGCTCAACCGGAAACAAGTGGA
>CAAKHD010005232.1:93416-113113 GCA_901007705.1 Fistularia tabacaria | reverse complement strand
TATCTCAGGGTCTTGTTCACGAGTGAGGGAAGGATGGAGCGGGAGGTCGACAGGCGGATTAGTGCAGAGTCTGCAGTGATGTGGTCTCTGTACCGGTCTGTTGTGGTGAAGAGGGAGCTGAGCCGGAAGGCGAAGCTCTCAATTTACCAGTTGATCTAGTTTCCTACCCTCACCCATGGTCACGAGCTGTGGGTAGTGACCGAAAGAGCGAGATTGCGGATACAAGAGGCCAAAAAGAGTTTTCTCCGCAGGGTGGCCAGACTCTCCCTTAGAGATAAGACGGCCATCTGGGAGAAACTCCAGGTAGAGTCTCTGCTCCTCCGCATAGAGAGGAGCCAGATGAAGTGGCTTGGGCATCTGGTCAGGATGCCTCCTGGACGCCTCCCAGGGGAACTATTCCGGGCATGTCCATCAGGAGGAGGCCACGGGGAAGACCGAAGACACGCTGGAGAGACTATGTCTCTCGGCTGGCCTGGTAGCGCCTTGGGGTCCCCCTAGAAGAGCTGGACATTGTGGCTGGGGAGAGAGAATTCTGGGCCTCCCTGCTCCAGCTGCTGCCCCCATGACCAGACCACGGATAAGCAGAGGAAGATGGATGGATGGATATAATGGAAGTTCAAAGAAAAAACACGGCAGCCAATGCAAATATTTCTGACAGATAGTTTCCCACCATCGAAGACCGTCTGCATATGTATGAACGTATGTGCATTGATATGTATATAATGACTATTTTTTGTCCTGACAGTGGAACGGATGAAAGAAATGGGAAGAAGTGTTTTGGAGAAAAACAATGTGAGCGACCTCACTGATGTCAGGTAAATCAGGTTGTTGTCACCTCCCAGAAGGTGGATCACCTGAAGACAGTAGGAATGTACATGTTCCTGTTTTTTGAAGTTATCTTCCTTCTTGTTAATTTTAGCCTGCTCTTGCATTACAGATCTTCTAGGTTTGAAATTGTCTGCAAATTGATCTTGCATACTAAAATGTCCCAAACTACACTCAATCTCTATAGGATGGGGTTTCACATACCTCCATTTACATCTGTTCCCCACCTTCATCTTCACGTTTTGGCTCCAGCCAGCAAAATGAACGTCAGGTCTCAGCTTCGGTATGGGCCACAGTCACACTGGTTTATCACAGTAAGTGTAAGACAGTCAAATGCATCAAAGCCATTTCTAAGCTCTTGCATCAAGCGCTCTCTATGCCCGTGCCGTTCCAGGTAGACACAGTATTGTCTCAGCTGAAGACGCGAGGAAAGGTCAAATGAGGACACACCATGTCTGAAGAAGCCACAGTCAAAGTTCTGCCTCAGATTTAAATCCCACTTGATGCCTTTTCTAACTGAATAATTCAACGTTTTATGCTCTGCTCAATAATACAGAAGTGCAGGAAAGCGTCCAAAAAGTATGCACCTTTTATTTCAATACATTGAGGGATATATCATGTCTATTCAGGATTCCTTCATGTCATTTTGCACAGGAATCAACGATGGAATATTTTGAGTAGGTTTGATATGGTTATCTGGAGATGGTATTTTTCTTTTTGATTTGTAATTTAAAAAATTGTCATATTGTGACATAAATAATAAAATAATAATGACAAAATGCATTGGGGTCGTCACTTAAACAGTTCAGTAATATTTCATTTATAGACAATGAATTTTGTTGCCAGATCATCACTGGCTGTTTTGTTGCCGTTCAAGACATGTAAAGTGGTACACAGTATTTTCAGTTTGCAAACCTGTTTGTAAAAGGTAAGGGCTTACTTTCTTTTCACATGACAAACGTAATTACCACATTTTTTATATATTTCAGGGACGTTAATGAACCTATAAATCAGACTTCACAGTGATATCACATAATCAAGTAACTGGATTCACATAAGTATTACTATGATTTTCCATGTGCCCATTCTCCAACTTGTAAATACTGCCATCTCATACAGCACTCAACACATGACACAGAAAAACTATTAAAACATTTTTTTACTCAAACCTTCAACGATATTCTTTTCCACACAATTCTTTTGCTTTTATTAACTGCACTTGAAAGCCACTAGGTGTCACTACTATAACTTCTAACTCACTGGCTGCATCGAGTTCCATTGTATAAATTTGAAGTAAGCTTAAAGTATTTACAAATTATTGTAGTATTAGAAAAAGTACACATATTTAGTAAGTATTTGTATGAGGGTGAAAAATCTGCATGTCTCTTATCTGTGGCCCTGCGATAGACAGGCTCATGCTAAACCTTGCCCCTTGCCGAATTTGGACAATGAATACATATGATTTACTCTCTTGTGAATGGAAAAAGTAATTCATACATTACATAAGAATCATTTACAGCTGTAGATGAAAGAGGAAATAATACTTAATATCTTTGGACTTCAAATGTAGATGATCGTTGCCATCCTCTTTTGACCACTTTTTGGCCTTCGACAGTTGGAGCTGAATTACCTCAATTGCAATAAACATTGAAATAAAACAGGACTTGAGGAAGGGTTGAAGAGTCTTCTGACCTTTCTGGGATTAATTGGCATTTGTCGACAGACATTCCTGGTAGGTCACAGAAAGAAAATCCAGAGAGGATGAAAATAGGAAGAGGTTAACACTGGTTACAAAACTGTAACAGTAGTTCAAAGTTTCCTACCAATCTTGTCAAAGGGAGAAAGTAAGGATATTATAAAAAAAAAAAAAAAAAATTCAAGCAGTTGTTTTTTGGCTTTGGTTATGACAGAAGCTTCATATTCCACTTCATGGCAACCACAGAACTTAGGTGTGGACGAAGTTTAGAGCGTATCCAGTGTCAATGCTACCCTTTTTTTTCGATATACAGAAAATTTATGCATGCAGCTCATTGTGTCCTGAAAAATAAACCTGCTGATCACTCGGTAAGTATACCCTTTTCAGAATTTTTTCATTCCTTCCCTCGTTCTCAGTGAGGACCGCTAAATTGGATCAAGGCATTTGAACCCTTTGTCAACCCCACAAAATTTGAAATACTGTGAATTCAAATTGAATATATTTTACGTTTGGACTCATCATCATTCAGTTTATTCTATAGAGCATAGAGTCGAGTGCTTATTGAAAACAATTCAGCAACTTATGATGAAAACTCTGTAATGTGATTTTACAGGTTTTATTTTATGCCAAGAATTATAAACTAATAATTGCATTTACCATACCTGATAATCCTTACATAGATCTTATTACCTATTGGGGGTAATTGCAATGACAATCAACAGTAAAAATGTTTTATTGGGAAGTCATAATAATAAGGGCTGTAGACAAGGTCTGTGAGCACAGTCATTGTTAACGGGGGATTCTTTCAAAACACATTTGTTCGTCGTTCTTGTATCTTTTGTTCCTCCACTTAGTCTGCAGAACATTGTGAAGTAAAGCAACTACCTAGGGTAGCGACAGGACTGTATGGTCGTCCTGTAATGGATCTACGGATGATCTGCATACGTGTGAGTCAATCACGGTTAAATATCACGATGTGTTATCTTCAAAATCGATGAAACATCTTTAGCCATGAGGCTCTGAGCCGTTTGTGCGAGTTTTAAGGGGGAAAATATTTCCGCCAGGGGTTGATAAACTACCATCCATACCCTTAGCCGGTGACGTTAGATTTTTGACATTCCACGTTGACGTGACACTCTCACTGGTGAGATGTAGCCCCGCCCCTCCCACCGTCAACAACTACTTGTATTTTCCTCAACTAGCTTTGCTAGCTGGCTAACGGTGGTCCGATACGTTGACTACAAAAATAACACGCAAGGAAGTCTGAATTGAAATTTATTTATTTACTTGTCCTTAAATTGTAATTTATCGACAGCGGGTGTCGATGAGTGACCATAGCGAGCCGAATAACCGAAGAGAGCGGAGAATTCGCCGCTTTTAGCCGCCTCGGAAAAGAGCTAACAGAAGGACTTGGCGAAAGAACGCGAGCTGGCTGGCTGACAGCTGGTTCCGTAAGCTACATGCCTTTACAATTAACGTAGCTAAGAATTAGCAAATGCAGCAATGATTCGCCTCTGACACTGGTACGTATATTTAGAGTGGAAAAAACTCACCGATACAAGCCATTTATATCCTCTAATTGAAGCGTTTTTGTTATTTTTTTTCTGAACGAGCGCTGGCTGGCTAACCATCAGTTTGTTTGTAGCAGCAGCAGCTTCACGGAGCCACGCCTGGGCCATTTAAATACTCATTTCTCGATTATAATAACGCCAACATTCCAGTGATGACTTTTATTCCCCATGTCTAAATATGAAGTCTTCAGTTTTGTTTTTCTTCATAATCTCATAGTGCTCATCTTTCTTGTCTAAAGAGAGGACCGAGGCCCAGTTGGTTGTCACGTTAGTGTAACCGGAGCCCATCGTCAACAAGGTGGGTCTGGACTGACTTCACGGCGGTGCCATCGTGGGCGAGTGGGCGAGCCGGGAGCCTGTTTGCCGATGCACTCCGGAATTTAACCTGCCAAAGCTACCACTATGATGCCGGTAAGTTCACGCTGACGAAGTTTTTCATTCTGTCCGTATTTAATCTAAGGATAGTTTTTGATAATAAGTAAGATGTCATCGTTTTGAATTGTTTTTGAATCTTGTGCAGTAACCGGTGTGATATCAAGGTGATGAAAGTGGCCAGGTGTCATGTTGCAGCACCTGGTCACAGTTTACAAAATTCACTTAAAAAGTTTTACAACCCATCATTTTTAGTCTACACTGGTTGGGGGGTCGGAATGGACATGCCCTATACCTGACCAGATTATTCTGTTAGTAAAGCTCCTCTGGGTTAATATCACAACAAATTATGTGCGCTTGTTAAATTCAATACTCAGGTTTATCTCTATCTGTTTGTTCATTGCTGTAGAAGTTTTTCATGATAATTGTTGAATGAAGAGGGGAAAATATAAACATTGCCTGCCACTACATGATGATCATGGCTCTTTGTGTGTGTGTGTTTATGTGTGTGTTTGTATGTGTGTATGTGTGTATAGGGGGGGGGTCTATATGCTTTTGGCACAAAGCATTACATTTCCCTCAAGGATGAAGATGTAGTAAAAGCCTGCAAATAAACAGTGGCGAGCAGGTATCATAACAGTACTTTGTGGAAATTGAACAGAGCAAGTTTACACCCTGACTGAGCTACACTTTTTGTCTTAAAAATCTGGATTTTTTTGGGGTTTTATAATGTTCAAAGAAGGGTAAAAAAAATTGAAACACTTATAGCAGTAGCTACAGCAGGTTATGATACATTGTTGGTGACGTAGTACTTTAATGCTGTTGTCCCTGTTTATTATTGAAGACTAACACCGTTGAAACTGATAGAATGGCAGCCCTAGGCCTTCAGTGCTTTGTGCAGGATGGATTGTGGGAAGATGCTTTCGAACCTTTGTGCCTTCAGGGATGAGAACATGTAACTCAGACACAGGATAAGCTTACTACAGTTTCATTCAGATGTTATTGTAAATGGATGCCATTTACTTTCAACCAGTTATCTCCAAGTCATTGTGCATCGGTTGAAAATACAGTGTCAAGATCATCAGGTGAACAAACTGGCAGAGAAGTTACTGCATATTACTTGCCACTGTCACAGGATTGACTGTGACGGCAGCTCTGGTGGACGTTTGTACCCTGTGGCACCAACAAGCCATCAGAGTCAAAGAGTCAGTCGAGCATGGAGCAGCCCTGCATTTGGTTCTCGCGTGATTCCAACAGCCAATGAGACTTTGGCAGATCTAGGTCTGTGTGGCTGCGTCGAGTAATGCTCTGTTGTTAAGGGGAACTTTTGAGCTGAGTAGATTGTCGAGTAGCATTAATCTCACACAGTGGAGCTGGGCAGAGCGTGACTTAGAGGAAAAGTAAACAGTGCATCCTATTGTCACTTTTTCATTTTTGGAAATATGCTTATTTATATGGCACCGTCTCTGGATATTTCAGTTCTGGCGATATCATTGAACAAAGTTTTAAAAATCCGACGAAGACTGCTGTGCTTTTATTCCAAGTCGCATGCAGAGTGATGAAAGAGTCAGTGGTTCATTTATTGAACACCCCCCCACCTGTAAAACGCCACCTGACTTGTTTTGTAACATTAGGAGTATATATCATTAAACAGACTTTCTTAATGATTTTTTTGTTGTGCAGATGAGACAGTTGGTATTTCTCTTTCTATTTCTATCATGAAAGAAAATAGCAAAGGAAACAAGAAATGGCTCCCCCCCAGTGCTGATATAGCTTTGTTTAAAATTCCGGTTGGAACATCTAACACTTCACTTCCACTAGTGTTGAAGAACAATGAAAAAACCCCAAAACAGCTCATTCCTGCTTTTCTTATTCTTAAAGGTAACACCGTTTTGCAAAATGTAGGAAGTTGTTTTTCCTCATCTTTATGTGTGCCACAATGCCATTTTTTCCCCCCAAATGTGTAATTTTTGCTTCTTTTTACTGCATTATAGAAAATAACATATCTATTTGTGAAAATATCAAACACAACCTTGCTAAGTCAGAAACAGCATTAGAAAGTCTGAGTAAATGTTAGTCTTAGCGGAGTCTCAGCCAAAATTATTGGAAGGAAAAAACAAAATCATTTCTAAAGACATTAGAACAAGATTGTTAATTTAGAAGCTGTGCATCTTAAGGCTGTGTACCATTAGTTTACTTTCTTTGAAGTATGAAAATGGAGGATTTGGAATTTGGTCAAGCCTTATTCAAGAGGTTATCTGTATTTTCGATACAATACTCAGTGTGGTGTGGCTTACTCAAGCCTCCTTGATGGTTTGGGAGTCATGCATACTTTTGACCAAAGTGAATCAAGAAATACATGATAATTATCAAGTTGAAATCATATATTTTTCCTTCATTTTAAGAATTCTCGACCTCACATCAGAACTGCCTTGGTTGCTCGGCCCGTAACATTGTTGTTGTCCCCACTGCATTGTAATGTGTGAAATTTGTGCTGTCCTAGTGTCTAGTATCAGTGCTGGGAAAAATTGTGCATTTTGGTTCCAGTTTGTTGTATGCCAAGATTCGAGATCCGTTGGAAAATCTGTAATTTCTGTCTTTGAATCGTTTATCATGACGTTTCCTGTTTCTCTCGCATTTAGGTGGTTTTGAGTTACGATCTATAGGCTTACGCAGATTTCTCAAGTTTAGCATCGTAGGTGGAAGGAGTTGTGAGGGTTATTTCTCTAGTTTGTGCCAATTGAATCTCTAGGATTTGATTATTAAGGGGATGAAAAATACACATAAGCAGTATTGTGCTTGGTATTGTTTTCCATACATGTTTACATTTTTGTGAGGGAATGAGTGATAGGTAAGGTTTATTTAGAAAAATTGCCTCTTTATCTGACTCTTGCTGTGTTGAGGTCAGTCAAGCATTTCTCTCCCTTGGCACAGTTTAAAGATCAATGCCCATTTCCACATGTCACCACTGTAGCATTATGAATCGAGCAAGAGAGACGTTATATGTCTCTAGCCATATGCAGAATTATCTTCCTGCTCACTTGTCCACATTCTGTTTCTTGATGGAAACCCATCAGCCAGCCACAGATGAGGCCAACAGACTCATTATCAGAGAGTCAGCGGTATTGCAGCCACCAGCACAACACAGTGACACTTTTCGAAAAGAGTGACTTGCCAGCAACCCCCCTTCACCGGTATTCACATCCCTCAGACTCATGCTGTCTCTCTCCCTCGCTCTGTCTGTTTGTTTCTCTCTGACTCTCTCTCCCCCCTCCCTCCTTGAATTACCCATACAGCAAGTGTTCTTTCCTCCCAAGTCTCCTCTGCAGTACTTTCCCAACGCATGCACCGCTGTCAGTTTCAGAGCTCAGTTCAGGATGGCATAACAATTGAGTCCGATCCCTGCAACAGCAGCATAGCAATGATGAAGAGGTTTGTGACTATAGTGCTACGTGGCCTTGTCAGTCTCTCCAAGGAGAGCCCCATTTGGGCAAAGGAGCATCATCGACCACCAACGAAGGAAATCAGGAGGAAAAGGAAGGCAGTCAAAAGAGCTAAGAACATGGGCAGACGCAACTTAGTGAGGGCGGTTCGTATCCCTCCAGTGGTTATTCATCTGGATCACTGGAGGCTCTCTTTTTGTCTTTGCTGTCATTCTCATGATTTATTCCTTTATGTTGTGGTTAACTTGTGTCGATTTTCATTGTTAAAGTTTCAGACAGTAATCTTCCGAGAGTTCTTTACTGGGTTGTAATGAGTCAACTGTTGAGAAGGTTCTATCATTAAACTATCCTATGAATAATATTTATTCAATATTTTTGCCAGCAAACTGACTGAAAAGAATGCTGTTTATATTGGGCCTCACCTGTTCATCCTCTCATTAGGTACTCGTATAAAAAAAGGGCTAAGTTATATCGTCTACCTATCCTTGCAAGTCATCCCAATGATAATCATTTTTCAAATCAACAATTTACTTACAATTTACTGAAGCTATACTTTTTTTTTACTTTTCTGCGTTAGCTGCAGTTTTTCAGGACAAAATGTACCATATTTCTATGTATTACCCAACTGTTAAGTTATAATTGCTGCACAACTGGCATTTGCTGCTACACTGCAATATTAATTGGCCAAACAAATTTCCATCCAAAACTTCATTCTAATTTAATCGGTCTTGTATAGTCAAGATTATGTGCTTCTTATGAATGATGTTTGCAGAGCTCAATACTTTTTGCTTATATTTGCAAAAAGAAGCATTTCACTGTATTATTTCAATATAGAACAATTGGTGGAAAAAGATAAAAATATAATAATGATATGTGGAAATATGCATTGCAAACCTTGGCTGCATGGCAATCCCTTGATAAGAATGACAAGGGCATCCTTTCTTCTCTTCGAAACCTAAGTAGTTGCGCTGATGTTTTCAGTTGTGTTATTTGTTGTCATAAGTGGGCCGTCAGGTGTTGACTGTCTTTTGACATTATTACGCTGAATCGGCTGGATGAAGAACTCTAGGAACCCTTCGGAATTAGAAAAGTATTATTCATCAATAAGTGTGGATATCAATCTGACCACAAGGGTCATTCGCTTTTTTTAATTTAACAGCAATTATTGGTACTCGTACTGGTTTAAATTTGCTCCTTGCGCAACTCTGCATCAGGTCTAAATAATAGCAGTATGAATACATTGATTGTGGAATTTTTAAAAGGAATACTAATGGATTTATGAAAGAAAGATAAAAGGAACCAATTTGTTTGATTCAGTGCAGTTTCCACCTACTCGCGTCATCAAAGGTGAGAGAATATGGGCACATTCGCTACATTCAGCTGATAAAAATCAGTGGCTCTGAAGTCAAAATATTCATATTGTTGCAGTAAGTCTGCTGCAGAAAATGTCAATGAATCACACAGTCGTATCACTAAAGCACTGAGTCACTTAGAGAGACTCTTTGAGCCATGGTATATCGCTAGATCAATGACTAAACCTTGATTTTATATGACATTGGCATACTGAAACACTCTGCATGGCCCCCTTGGGGCAACATGGTCACTGATGGAACTTGGAGGTCTCACATTTTACTGAAGTTGCTTCGAAAGTGAATGCCTTTGATATAGGTTTGTCACAAGTTTAGATTAGTATTGAATACATGGGTGAATTTCGAGAAGGCATGAGTGTGTAACACAGGTCAAATGATAGTGTAGCTAATGTGTAATTTGTCCTAAGTTATGATGTCATTGTTTGTGTTGCTACCTTGCCGTGGTGGGGAGACTTGTGTACTTCCATGACCCTGGAGGCTATACCGGCGGGGGTTCTACCCCTGGTAGGTATAATCAAGCCGGGCAGGTTTCGGGGTAGAGGTCAGACGAAAGGGAATAAATGGTCCTCCAGGTTGGGGGTTGGGCGTGGGGCTAGCAATCTCACCCCATAAAACACTACCTGTTACAGATACGCAAACAAGTAATCCTTGATATCCCACTCAGGGGAGAAGATGGACCTTCATCAGAAGGACTTATGACACAGGGTGGTGAAAGCCAAAAGCACCTGGAAGCCACTATGCAATAATCATCCTCTCAACCAGGACTACAACCTCCATGCGTACACGGAGCGTAAGAACCATGTTCGAACATGGACAGACCGCACAAGTTGCCATCGAAATGAAGCCCTCAATTGGAGCCCCCACGGCAAAAGAAAGAGGGGTCGACTACGAAACACCTGGCGCAGAGACTGGGAGGCAGATGCCAAGAAAATGTGCAACACTTGGGGCCAACTTGAGATGCTGGCCCAGGACTGAGATGCTTGGAGAACTCTTGTTGGCGGCCTAAGCCCCAGAAGGGGTAGTAGGCAATAGTAGTAGTATAGTAAGTCTGCTGCAGAAAATGTCAATGAATACCACAGTTGCATCACTAAAGTACTGAGTCACTTCGAGAGATTCTTTTAGCCATGGTCTATAGTTAGATCAATGACTAAACCTTGTCTTTATATGACGTTGACATATTGAAGCATTCTGCATGGCCCCCTTGGGGCAACAGGGTCACTGATGCACTGATGGAACTTGGAGGTCTCACATTTTACTGAAATTATTTCTAAAGTGAATGCCTTTGATATAGGTTTGTCATAAGTTTAGATTAGTATTAAATACATGGGTGAATTTCTAGGAGGCATGAGTGTGTAACACAAGTCAAATGATTGTGTAGCCAATGTGTAATTTGTCATGAGTTATGATGTCATTGTAATTTGCGATTAGTGTTTTTATGTTTTGCTCTGTTTGTTTTGTTTTTTAGCTAACTTTTGGCTTTTGATGGCAACTTAACTAACTTTTCAAATAGTTTCCTCATGAATCCGTTTTATATGTAAGTTCTCTGTAGTTTTCAGGTTTTATGCACTTTCCTCTGTAGCCCCTTCATAGCCTAGTTTTCTCTGGTGATTTAGTAGAATCAATGGCAGGAAGTCAGCCCTTAATGCCCTAAATGTCAGCCCACAGAAAAATGTCAAATTCTGTTTGCCACTTAAGAAGAAAAAGTTTTGTTTGTTTGTGTCTTTGGCAAAAGAAACGGTTGTGTGTAAAGAGCACTTGAGGATTTTATCCTCCACTCCTCTCATCCTGCATGTTGGCTGTATTCAACAAAGCAGTTGATTAATCTAATCTTTTTTCATATTTTACAACCAAAGTTTAAATGGATTATTACAACATGTGGTATGTCTGTACATGTATGTACTTATCCCAGTCAGTACGTACAAAGCAAAGACAGAATCTTCTTAGATATGTTGTATCTACAAGGAACATGTGGATTGTTTTGGGTTTTTTTTTGCTTCTCTTCATCAGATTTCTCTTGAATAGACTGATTTAAACCCACTGTGCCTCAGTGTTGTCAGTCAATAAAAAGTAAGTCAGGGGGGTCAGTAAGCAGTGTTGTTGTTATTACTAAAAATGCTGTTGCAGTTCCAGATAATGTCTGACTTGAAATGTACAAAAAACAGCTGTGCCAATGGACAAACATACAATATATTACCCTGTCTGTGCTAATCTAATGTATTCAGTCTTAACCTTTTTAACACCTATACTATACAGTAGTTATTACTGCCTATACATCTTTTCATATTGCACGACTGCAGAATATCAAGTGGAGCAAAGCTATTGTTTAAAATGTACTTATTAAACTTTTCACAACACAACGGTTCACTCCCTGACATAAGCTGTTGTAATCTATCACATTTTTAAATCCTTTCATCAAATGCAAACAAGTGCCGTTATTCTGACTGCTTGCTCATTAATCACTTACTCTGAAAGCGTTCAAGCTGTAGTTTTGAAGATGACAAACATAAGAAATATGCAGGTAGTGTCATATAGAAAAGTCTAAAGAGCACCACGCAAACATTTTGGCTTGTCAACATTGTGCTATACAGTCTATCGAGATTATTATCTCTGTTTTATGGTTTGCCCTTTTCCAATCATCTCTTTGGATTATTACACATGCTTTTATACCAACACACATTCTGAAATGTTGATACTTTGTATCACTGCCTATCATTCTATAAATAGTTTCACATGTCTCCTAAGACCCTAGATCGGGTTGTGTGATTTCTATAGTTAACTCCTTTTGCTGATGTGAGTATGTGGGGGTGTGTGCTGCTATGTCTTACCCTGCAGTTCAAATGGTACACTGCATGTTCAGTGGTATTATAGGTTCTAACCATAGTAAGCAGCAGTGTGGCAGGCACAGACATGACTGAACCAGTAGTTCATAGTTGTGATAGCCAGCAGAACACAGTGCTATGATTATGTGTGGTATTTTTAAAGACACGTGGCTTGAGATTTCTTTAAAAGCTCGTCTTCTCTTGTGCATGTTGTGATTTGTTCTGGGAGCTGTGAAAGAACGGGTTGTCATTCATAAAGACATTTTCCGATGTTGCCTTTGACTTTGTCTTCTTTTCACTCCCCTTAGTGTCCCGCTAATGATTATAATTGTCTCTCTTTTCAGATGATCTTGACTGTGTACCTCAGTGATGGGGAACAGTCCATGACTGAGGTGCCGATCACTCCTGAGACAACATGTCGCGATGTTGTTGAGTTCTGCAAAGAGCCTGGTGAGAGTGGCTGCCACCTTGCTGAGGTCTGGAGAGGCAACGGTAGGACCTTGCTAATATTCTGCTGTCTGTTGGAGGGTGTAAAAGTTTGCTTAAAAAAGAGTGAATTTCTTTATGTTCCACAATGCACCAAATACAGCAACCTCACACCTGCGCTCTTCCATCCCCCTGCATGTCGCATGCATGTACAATAAGTAAATTTTCTCAGTTCTTCCCCTATTTGCAAGAAAAAAACCAAAAACAAACCCATAACTGGAAATGAGTGCAAGAGCAGGGAGAAATCTGTGTTAGAGTCAAGTAGAATTAACTTGAAAAGGATCTAAATCTCAGTGGAAAAAAGGAAGAATTGCATGTACCTATTCCCAACATCTTTCACATGAGAATAGTCCTCTTAAAGTACAAATTTGTATGTGGGAAGTGGGTTGAGAGTCGATACAGTTCACAGCACTGTCACAAAGGATTCCACATGGTCGAAAACGATTTGCTTCCATCACCATCGTTGTACAGACACACCCGGTGTTATCAGCGTTTTTGCTGAGGGGCCACTCCTGTTGAAAAGAACATCCCAGCCAAGAGCTTTATTAACCCAGGTTATGCAATCCTGTTCGGCTAGTGCCTGACAAAGCAGCTGTCCAACAACACAAACCTCCTAAAACCACTCTGTCTCTGTCTCATTCTCTGTTTGTCCACAAAAAGAGAACACTCTTAAAATGCAAAGGGAAAGTTTTGACGAATCAATTTATGGTCATTCATTATAAAGGGGAAAAATAATCCAATTACCACCATTATTAAAGAAAGAATAACTTTACATAAGAGCAGAATAGCTCAAACATCGTTCCTTGTTTTTGAAATAATTTTTGTCCTTTGGTAAGTTTGATTCAACTGGAACATAAACTTTAGCATTACACATATGGTCATTTTCTCTCATTGCTGCTCCTGTAGAGCGTGCAATCCCCTTCGAGCACATGATGTATGAGCATCTGCAAAAATGGGGGCCTCGGAAACAAGAAGTCAAGTTCTTCCTGCGGCATGAAGATTCACCAACTGAGAACAGTGATCAGGGTAAGTATTTTTGCAGTTTGCTATGGAGGATACCCTGCATTGTGTGTCGTCTTACTGGGTGGAAGGCATGGCCAGACGTTGTCTAGCAAGTTGCAACACCTATTCCTGCTGGCGGCTTAACAATGTACACGTGTTTCTCTGGCTTCCCCTTTACCCAGTCAGTGCTTTGTAATGATTTGTTTTTCTCGTTTTTTTTTTAGCCCTGATGCATCTTACTCCATTTGATACTGCTGATGGTCGTATTTACACACTATTTTCCACTCTAGTCTAATCAGAGTAGGTAAAATCCTTGAAACAATAAGTTGCATGTGGTATGTAAAATACAAATTTATCTGGCTCTAAATGAAGATAAATTGAGGCTTAATGAAGTCCTGATGGAGCTTGTCCATGGAAGAAGTCCTCTGAGCATTTTCTTAAACTCAAGTTCAAAGTCAAAATACATTCCTACAACCTCTAGGTTTAAATAAGTCAGTTAAGTCTCTGCACATTTATAATTAAAAAGGGCAGAGAAAGCGAAAAAGGCAGAAATAGTCTTTGGTTATTTGAATGCTGTGGATATTCATTTGAAACTTGACAAGTGTTTACATGCAGCAAAGCTATTGGTAAATGTTTTACAAAGAGTATGTGGCTAAAATTCTTTCTATGCCTCTTACATTTGAACAGTTCATTCTAGTCTCTGTTTTTATGATGGAAAAGTTAGTAATGTGGTTTCAGTCAGCAGTGGCTGTTCCAGTGCTCAAACCCCTCTGTCATGTGCAATCAAATCAGTGATTTTCAAAGTATTCCTGACAATGGTCTTTGTCTCCAGATCTGCAAGTGTGTATGCAGTTGTGTAGTTGTGTGTGTATCAGTGGGTGTTACCACCTTGCATCTCTTTGCTATGCTTGTGACAAGAAGGGGACTGTCTCTTTTTGCAGGGAGTCAGCAGTCTCAGGATCAGACAACTCGCAGAAGTGGAAGCACCGGAGAGAAACACAATGAGAATGGGGTGAGCCTTACATTTTTAAATGTTCATTATACTGTCTAAATACACTCTCAGAAGATTATTGAAATATCTGTGAACTTTGATGAATATTGATAACAGGTAGCTTAAAAGTCTGTCAAAAAGTATCAGCATCAAAGAGAGATGCATTGCAAAGTCCTTAATTTTTAAATAGTTGGTAGAAAGCTTGAGGAATAAATCTGAAAATGTCTTAACTTTATTTTAAGTAAATGAATATCCCTATGTAGACTTACAGCATTATTTGGTGTTTTTATTACACAACTACTCAAACGTCAATCAGTATGCTATTTCAAATTAAGGTTTCTTCAAAATGTTTTTTTTTTTTTTTAATTTTTAGTTTTAATTTCTTCTAACAATTTAGTAAATGTGTTCTTGGTTAAGCGGAAATGTAACCCAATTGTTCTTGAAAGGAAACACTTTATGTTCTCAGTAATAATTTAGATGTGTCAATAAAATTGTCTGGAAAATAAACGTAAAGGTTAAAATTAATGTAGACTTTATTAATCCTGTGGGTAAATTTGTTCCTTGCATTTAACCCATCATGGCTGAACCATGAGCTGTTGGTCCGCTGTCTAGCAGCGCCAAGGGAGCAGTTCGGGGTTAAGTGTCTTGCTCAACAACACCGCGACACACGAGGAGTAGCAAGGAATCGAACCAGGAATGTTTGGTTCCAAGGACGAGTGTTGTTCACAGAATAGGCTCAGAAATATCTGAATAGGATAATTTTAAGAAAAGGATAATTTCTTATTTAAATTTTTATAATAAATCATTCAATGAGCTGATTTCACATCACTGTGTTGACAGTTTAAAAAAAAAGATCTATCTAGACTGTTATTCAATGAGGTGTATTCCTTATCCGTGGACGCACACAGACTCCAGTAGCAAGCCAGTGTTTGATGGTAGCCTCAGTGACACTAGTGTTCCAAGACTGTTTCATCCTAAGACACAGCCAGTATGTCACTGTCAGGTGAACCCATTGTCATGCATTTTGAGGTCCAACCTCTGGATATGTGTGTTTTGTAGATGTGAATATGTCTAGTAAAAGCAGCCTCTGGCATGGCATCCACTCGCTTTCTCTCTTTCCTCTCTCTGACCATCTGTCCCAGATTTTACAATAGGAAAGTGTTGCGCTCAAGGAATCGAAAATAATTAAACCTTTAGGGTGAGTGGAAGAGACCAGCACAGCAGGAGATGGAAGGATTGTTTTTTTTTGTTTTCAAAAAAAGATGATAGCTGTGCTTCACCAGAGCACTCAGAAGCCGCTGCATTTACGCCACCAAATATCCAAAATGTGCAATTCAGTTTGTTTTAAAAAACATTATTGAATTTCTTTTGTCAATCATTGCTTGAAGTATGGTGTTTAATCACAGCATGCTATGACAAACAGAAATGAAAGTACTATTTTGTCTGCACTTTTTATTCATTTAAGAAAACATTATCAGCTGTATGTCTGGATCTGCTTATCCTCCTAAGTACTGACGCTCATTTGTCCAAGTTTCTTCCTAATATCTGATTTGAAGGATTATATCAGTCAGCCTGCTGGATGATATAACAGGCCCTAAGAGGATCATTGCTTAGGCTTTACTACAGGCTGCTGCCCAAACCCCAGGGGCTTTCACTCCACCAAGCAGATCTGATCATCCTCATAAAGAGCAGCAGTGCCTCTGTCAGTTATATTTTATTTTCATAGAGCAATTTAAGCATGTAGAAATACCGATTGCTTATTAACAGTTTATCAACATCATGTTTTATCATTGTGCTTTACTTGTCTATTGCATTTTCCTTCATCATCCAGTTAGATTTTTTCACCTGTCATTCATTTAAATATAGAGAAATATCAGTGCACCTCACTATTTATTCTCTGATTTCTTTGTTGCCTCTTATTATCACTTACTCACTGAGATAAATATCAACTCTTCTCCTTTTATTTTGAAAAGGCTTGAAAATATGTGACAACTGCGCCCTGCAGCATTTAAAAGATGCATCCCTTCATCACAAGTATCTGTATGACCCACCTCAGTACTTAAACATTACTAAAGCACACAAAGGCCTTTGAAACATCTCATGATTAACTAGCATTTGAAACCCTGATATTGAAAATCGAGAAATTCAAGTGCTTTTTTTTTCTAGGTTTTCTTTGTGATTAGATACATGTTCTCCTTACCTTCTTGTGGCGTCTATTCCTGCTTGTGAAAGGTGCCTTGCATGGTTGGAAAACTATTTCAAATAAATATAAAGAGCAAGTCTCCTCCAAGAAGCATATTGTATTTTATATGATGAGATACCTTTAAACTGACCAACACATTGCAGCTCCCCTGCCTGCATCAGGGTCATTGCTTGCGGTAGCTGATGGTTATGGTTTTCTTCACTCTCTATACGCTTGTAGTTGTGAACAAAGAAAGGTGACCTAGACTGAATGTTTTTTGTGTTCAGGTATGGATTGAAATGGATTTAATTTTTAAATAATTTCTGCCTTCTGCTTTTACCATCCCTCCTCCAGGCTCTGCAGCCCCTTTCCCTTGCTCCCCTCCCTCTTCCTTCCATTAATGCAGCAGTTCCTTGTTTTTCAGGAAAAGGTTTATTCATTAGATTAGAGTCATACTCGTCCTTAACCTATCCGTGTTAAGTAACATGGGTTTGAAATGTTTTGAAAGCAATGAGTCTCATCAAGAGCTGAGAGATGCAGTGTCTTGCTCATTTGAAAGTCATATTTCCACTTCGATAAAGTTTTTGTCTTTGCACAAATCCTCCAGTGTGCCTGGATTGTTAATGAAGGAGACTAGTATGTGTGTGTGTGTGGGGGGTTAACTGTCTTTTCTGTGTGACCTTCTTATGTCTGAAAAATTAGAATGCTGATAATCATCGTTTTCATAAAGTATTTCAAGCCACGCTTGTCCATATTATGACATATTGTTAGGACAATTGATTTTATGTTTTTAGTTGTTTTTTTTTCAGGCTTAATTATACATATAGCCTTGTTCATATATCTTTAAACAGGATCCCATTTCAGCCACAATCGGGTATGCACTGAGATGATGACGCACTGCACTAACCCTCATCACTTAGTCTTTTCTTTGTCTCACTCTATGGTCAGCTCACTTCGTAGGGTGTTTCACCAACTCCCTCTTCATCATTGTCTGAGGGTGTGTGTCTTACTCCCTCGGGTACATTCTCACTGATGCGGCATTCCCTCTGTATATTTGAGTCTGGCTATGTGAGCCAATGGCCTCCCCCACTCTGTTCCTCTCTGCCTTGGTTGACTCACCTCGTCCCTCCCCCATCAGTCTTTGGAGTCCTCTTAGACTGTATTTAATCAAAATGCGTGAACAGTGCCAGGTAACGAAAAACAAAATGAGTCATAATGGAACTGCAATATCTCTGAGGATGATGAGATAATGGTTGAAATGTGTGTTTTTGTGGCTTCATAATAATTTAAAATTTCTCAGCCATTCCCTAAAATATATATTTCAGAAAAAAAGACTCGCAAAAATAGTTCTCTGGCATGTCACATTTAATTAACCTGAATTCCTTGCTCAGAATCATATGAAGTGTCATGTGAAGCAAATAAAACATATTTTAACCGACAGACATCTGTGCTGATTCAGTGCGAGAAGCCTGGCAGTGCAATACCGGCACTGGTGTATACTAAATCTTTTATAATCAAATACAGGACACAGCTGCCCCCCTGCTATTGAACGACATGCTTTGAACCTAAACCTAAGTTTACAATGGGTTGACATTATTTGGTGTGGACTGCTGCAACCACTAAGCAACTAGCTACAATACTTTTACTGCCCTAACTGATTGTCCTTTGTTTTGCCTCTCAAAACCAAATAATTTTGCTTGACCTGAGGCGGACTTGGGTATTCTCTAGATGCACCACAGTACATAGATCATCCCCCTTGAAGTAGAATGTAAGGAAGATAAGGACTCCAATTTTAGACCTATTGCTCAAAATTCATTTTGGTTTTCTTCTCATTCATTAAAATTTAAACTGGAAAAGCATCCCACAGGAACATTATTACCTAGTTTTGATTTTCATCAGCCGTGCATTCAAGAACAGCTATCAGTAGCCAGGCCACAGTGTTTAAATATGTTATGTGTGTAGGTGGGAAATCAACGTGTGGAGCTCACGCTTTCAGAGCTGCAGGAAATGGCCACACGGCAGCAGCAGCAGATCGAGGCTCAGCAGCAGATGCTTGTTGCAAAGGTAGAAATTTTTTGTTTTTCTGTCATTTTTTTCCCCTTCATTTTCACATTGCTCTGTCTCTCCAAATGCCCCTGGTCTGCTGGCACATATTGGATGGTATAATCTTTAATTTATGTAGCATATAAAAAACATGTTTATTGATGTGTCATTTGGTAGCATTTACATGCTTGTGACATTTTGGAATGTGCACACCAAGGTCCATCACTGGCCGCAGTGTTATTTTGTAGTTTTTATGTTTGAGATTTTTGAGAAATCACATTCATATATTACTTCGTATAACCCTAATCAAAAATTTTGTTCTCAGGCTGGAACAGACAGTATGTAACAGGGAAGAAGATTTTTGAGTTTTAAAGTTCTTTGAATATATCATCATTGCTCATCACAGAATTCAATTTAAGGCGCCAACAAAAATAAACTTCACCATCGTTGAGATAGGACTGAGTATTCTTTGTTACTTAGCTTCCACTATGCACCTTTCAATGGAACATCTATCAAAAAGAAATGCATATTCAAAAGCTGTGTAAAGTAACAGATTCTGCATTGACTGTGTTTAAAATGAAACGTTTGCATTGCCAGTAGTCGTGTTTGAAAGTCCTACTGTTTATGAGAGAAAGGACTACTGTTGAACCAAAGAGTCCCACCATGACCCAAAACACAGACAAGTGTTATGTAACAGCTGAAATGGGACACAGTATGAGTCATGATTCTGGGATTGTCCAGTCTGTATCTGATACTTCATTCACAGGACAGGAATACACGCATAGACATAGCAGAGTTTTAAAAGCCTGTTTGAAAAACTGAAGGTACCGCTTTTCCTAACCAGTCAAAGGGTGATATTGTTATGTTATTTGTTGGTGAGTAAGACCTCATTAATAA